>ML823876.1:73898-97434 GCA_009831015.1 Picea engelmannii
ATTACCTCATGGAGAAAGAGCCCTCTCTGATGCAAGCCCAGGCCGGTAGTGATGGAGGCTGGTACTGCTGACAGAACAAAGCTGGCTGAGAAGAAGAAGATGGGTCCTCCAGGACCATGCTCAGGTCGCTCCTGCTCTCGGTAGATCATGTCTAGGACCATGTGGGCCTCGAGACATGATCTCCTAGTTATCCCTAGATATCGGGGATAACAGGAAACATCGTTGTTATAGCAAGATTTTCGCAACATCTTTAAATCGTCAAATATTTATAGTTCAATTTTAGGTCACCATCGTTGCAATTGCAACAACCGTGACCTAAAATATATATATATATATATATATATATATATATTACCTATTTATTTGTCATATTTAAAGGTCACTTATAATGGTCATTCGTCGCTATTGCAACGAACTTTGACCATATTAATTTAGACAAATTACATTCCTCGAGATAGCGACGAATATGAGGTGGATTTAGGAAACATTGAATAATTGAAATTTTTCTCTTGAATTTTGTGACCAAAAGAGTACTTTTGTCACAAGTAGTCGTCGCAAATTTTTCAATATGTAGTAGTGAATTCTATTACGAGGAAAATCTCTTTATGACTAGGGGAAAACCACAACAAATGGGACAACACCCAGAAATCAACTTTAATCTCAAGTATGTTATATAAATGAAATTCTAACAAGACAAGGCTAGAAACCTACCTCGTCTAGACGTTCGAAGAAGACCATCATTGAGCACGTGACCCAAAGATTTATACCTGAAACTTTCCCTCAACAACCAAGATAGGAAATCATGTGGTGATGATATATAATTTCAACATATAAATTAGCATAATCCATTAACATACATGACAAATACACCCATGGAAAGAAACTCAATTATTTGCAAGATATCAATTGGATGAGAAAATAGTATTTCTATTAAAGTAATAAACATAAGTGCATAGGTGAAAAACTTCTATAACAACACATATCAGAATCGAGAAACTAGGTCCCTCTAGCTGGGCCTCCACCACTTCAATCCTTCACAAATTCAAGCTCACTTGTAGGAGTCAATGAGGTTCTCCATCACAAAGAAGGAAGATCTTGGGGGTTGAACACATGAAGTTCATACTTTCAAGGACAAAGGGATGTAGACTCAATATGAAGTAAAATTTATTCAGAGTGTCTTTACTCTAAAATTTGAATTGTCGATTTTCCAAGGCTTGGAAATGGATCAAATTATAGCCTTCAAATGGAACTGAAGGGTCGATTTGGAACATTTCCAGTAGATGGAATGAAGACTCAGCTGGAAGTACTAGTTACTCATGAGAATATTACAATCCATAATGAATTTTTACACATGGTTGCCAATCTGAATTACATTGCAGATCCATGTGGATATATATCAAATAGTTGCTCATGGCCATGAATAGGAAATACAAAGTGGAAATATGCCATACGCTATCATAGTCACGAACAAGACATAGTAGAGTCCAGTCTCAAAATCAACCAAAGATATATGTATACAATGGAGTACAATCTGATCTTCCATGATCAGTGAAGTCATAAGGTATTGGTCCAATGAAAGAAAATAGCAGATATAGGATGTTGTTACTATAAGATGGAAGTCTTCTACACTATCCTTCAAAGGTGAAAGTCTGCATGATTTGAATAGAGGAGTTGAATTCAAACACAATGAGACTTTGTTTGATTACCAGTCATTAAGGTATATCGTTAGCAAACACAAGACAACCCATCGATAATGAAAGTAGGTGTCAAGGCACCAAGTACATTCCACAAGTGTGACTAAGGGGGGGTTGAACACAAGAATTTATTACTTTCGAGGACAAAGGGATGCAGACTAAATATGAACTGAAATTTCTCCAGAGTGTCTTTGCTCTCAAAGTTGAATTGTCGATTGTCTAAGGCTTGGAAATGGCTCACTTGATAGCTTTCAAATGGAACTGAAGGGTCGATTCGGAGCATTTCCAATAGATAGAAGGTCAAGGATCACAAATCATGTGACATGGAATGGAAACCCAATATATTTTTAAATATTGAGCACCAAACCCGATGTATGCGGTCTATAGTGGAGCAACCTACATATACTCTAGTTGTCTAACTGGTAGGGCACGTATATGTACAAAAATATGTATTTTTGGCTCTGGAATGATCCAAAAGGGGACTCAAGTCTGCAGAGGGAAATGGAAGGCCATCCAAGCAAGATGCATGGAGTGAGGAAAACATTTCTATAACATAAAGGATTTGGAAAATTCAACTTCTCAGTTGAACAAAAGCTTGAAGTTTGAAAAGAGTACTAAAATATTAATAATATCATCAATTGCCAAAGGTATCCATTCATTAAGACTATTATTGGATATGATTATTCTATTTCCTCCCTACCTACACTTGGACTTGCTACAACCAAGGAAGTTATATTTGTTGCAAGAAGAGTTCAGACTGGGTTTCTAGAAGAACAACCTATTGTTGATTGTGTCAAAAAGATTGATGAGTTTTTTGTTCCTCACATGCCAGAATTTAAGCATGTTGTTATAGATGACATCGTTGTTGAAATGTCAAGTTTTTCTACTCTTGTAAGTGAAACTGAACCTGATCCTACTTCATCTGATCGGCCAACACAAAAATATGTACCCTATTGTTATAGAAATATTTGCCTCACCATTGTTATCTTGCACAAAGGGCCTTTTTCCATTTCCCTATGCAGACTTATCATCCCTTTTTGATGAATCCAGAGCTAAAAATATATATTTTTCCACATATACGCTCCCTATATGCTATGCAAGATGCATATATGTTGGCTTCTCCACTATAGCCCACGTACATCGGGATTTGTGCCATAAAATAAAAATGGAGGTCGGATTTCCATGTCACGACAGAATATCTCTGATCCTTGGCCTTCCATATACTGGAAACGTTTCGACTTGGCCCTTCAGTTGCATTCTGAAGGATATAAGAGCACAATTTTGAGCTATGGAAAAGAGGAGAAAACATTCAACTTTGAGAACAAAGTTACTCTGGAGAAATTACTTCATATTGAGTCTGCATCCCTCTGTCCCTCAAGTCTAAACACGGTGTTCAGCCCCCAAGCTCTTTCCCTATTGTTAAGAGGACCTCATTGCCTCTTCCCTATGAGCTTTCCTTTGGTGGAGGATTGAAGTGGTGGAGACCCAGTTGGAAGGAACTTGGTTTCTTGGTTTCGAACCGTGCTGACACGGAAGTCTGTATCGTTGTCACTTCTGCTAATCAATTATTCATAGAAATACTCCTTTCCCGTCCTATTGATATCTTGCAAATATATGATTATTATCCATGGGAGTGTTTGTAATGGTTATTAATGGATTATGCTATCTGATGTGATAACCCATTTTATATTATCACTGTATACTTTCTTTGCTTGTTTGTTGAGGACTTCTTGCAGGTATAAAGCTTTGGGTCAAAGTTCTCAATGGTGGAACGTCATCAAACGTTGCATCGAGGTAGGCCTCTTTCTTATATTGCACATTAGTTTATATAGCATATGTTGGAATTGAGTTGATTTCTGCAGTCATGCCTGTTTGTTTTGGTTTACCCTTGTCCATAGAGAGTTTTTCCCTTGTAACATAAATGGAAACTCCACTGGGGAGAGATCTTCCTTCTAAGGGTTGAAGTACTTTTTCTTCTTACATTGCTCTTTTTCCATTGTGTTTCTTGTCGTATCACTGCTTGACATGTCCTGTTCACTCTAGGTCTGAGTTTTTAGCCTTTTACCCTTGCCTGGCCTTATTTTGAAGCATATACTCCCTTTTTTCCATGACAATCACGTATACACGTTTGTTGTCCCACTGAAATAAGTGTATATACGCTCTGTTCTCCTAAATAGTCGCGTATACCACTTCCCCTTGCTTGTTTTCTTGGTTTAGTGATTGTTGGGTGGGATTTGAAGATTTTTGAGCCTTCTTAGGTCTCTGTAGTGTCTGTTGAGATTATCTGGGATGACAGGAAACCTGTTTGGAGGTGAATTTTTGGGTGGAGTCTTTCTCTTTGTTTTCCATTTTTTATTTGTCCTTGTTCTCTGGGATGTTTGCGTGACTGCTTGGTATTTTTCTTGAGCTATTTATTTTATACACATTAGAATTTATATATCAGGTTGCTCATCATTCCATGCATTTTATTTTTAGTATATTGAAAATACAAAAAAATAGGCATTTTGCATTGGTTGGCATTTTTCGTCTTTGATTCTTTATCATTAGCTTAGCGCATTTAGTGAAAGATTTCATTTTACTTCTGAATTGCAGAGTTGAAATTGAAGACTGCATTGTTCTTATTAGCATATCATTCATTGAAAAGTTAAAGATAGACTTTGCATTATATCCATATTTATTTTCTTGCAGATTCATAACATCATGAGTTTCACTTCCATACCTTTTTGAGTAACCATGGCCAATAAAATTTATGCTTTCAACTAAAATTGATTAGTCACGATTTTATTTTTTAGGGTGCACAAACTAGCCTAGTATTTAGTGCCTTAGAATAGGATCTTGTGAGTAAACTTCTCCAAGGCAATTAAATCAACATATGTGTCTGAGACAGGGAGTTGAGAAGTCCATTGTATAATTGGTAATATCAGGAGGCTTCTCTCAAATCGGAGTTAATCACAAGGTCACATGAATTTAGTTGAAGGGATAACCCCTGGATACTCACCTAGCGTCAGAGATATTTCTGTGGATTTATTCATATTTGTGGATCTTGCTAGTACCCATACCTCTGTTAGAGTTGGTTCTTTCAAGGTTTTGGGCTTTGATACCCTTCCCATACAGTGATCCAGACTTACGACTGCTCGCCTGTGCATCGGTTATACAATGGTTTATTAGTTTCTTGACTTAGGTATCTCATAGGTTACTTGCAAGGGTTATTCTTCTTATATCCTGAGTCAGATAAGGGTTGGACAACACACAACCTTTATAAAGGATTACCTCTCTGGGGGGATCTAACCAACGGGTTGTTAAGCCTACAAGGGCCCTTATAACTGATTATGTTACCTCCAAACTTTAGCGGGGAGTCTCAGGTCCCTCTTGGATGAGACATACCTTCTTTAGTGAGGGAGGCCACTCAGCCGCTTTAGCCTGTTTGCATGTATATTGGTCGTTTGACTTGTTGGTATGCTCTTTGACTACTAGTCGACCTTAGGTGTCTATTTTGGGTTTCATCGTTATGGACAACAGAGTTTCTTTTGCTCCCTCATACACTGCTACCCACCCCATGATACCTGCTAATTTCATGGGGACAGACCCTTCCATTTTTACAATGGTATGCAGAACTACAACGCTCAGTCAACACCTTAGGTCCCTAGCAATTTTTCTGTTGATATGCCTTCCCCCATGCAACCCTCTCCCTAGCCCACATATATGAATCCTAGCATCGGATCCAGGGGTACCATGGTTTCGATGCTTACTTCTTCATTTGATATGAGTCGTGTCCCCATGGGAGGTTGGAATCTTCCCCCCTATGGATCCAATACTAGCTATGCTCTTCCAGGAGCTAGTACTCATATGGATGCCTAAACCACTTATTACACCCCACCCATATATCTTTCATCCACCATGTCAGTTCCTTCGAACACTTTTTCCATGACAAGTCCCCAATTACCCCCGGGTCTTTCATATGGGGAGAATAAATTTTACGGTTCGGGCTACCCTCTTTATGGGACCCCTTCACAAGGGGGAAATATATATCTTCACTCGAATAATCCTTATCCTACCTCGGTCTCTTCACAAACATCGGCAACAATGCCTGTCCAAACCTCTTAAGACCATTTTGGCGTGAACCAACACCTTTCTAGGCTAGGGAAAGAGGTATACCAAGATCCTACCTGGCTTGCAATTTTTCAGAATCAATCTTTCCCTAGACCGTGGAATCAAATTCCACCATCTATCGCCAGCCCTGTCACTGTCAGTCATAATGGTCCTCCATCACCAACCTCTACCAATCATGTCGGAGATGTGTCGAATTTGTCTACAAACTATTTCAACAGCTTGCCCCCAACCTCTACCAATTATGTTGGGGGAACCATTCTTTTTTCCCCGAATCATAGCCATGTCATGTCTCCCACCTCTATTCATCATATAGGAGATGACTCTCTTTCCCCTGCTAGTTACATCGAGAATACTAGATGCCTCAGATGTAATCCTAAATTCTTTTGCAGGACTTAAGAAGGAAGTCACCTTACTCATTTGTGTCTGATTACTGTCGAGATACCAGAAGTGTGGGGCTCACCCAAGAGCCCTTCAGATTCTGAGGAATCTGTGGTTTCTCTTCACACCACTTCTCCCTTGATCATTTCGGTGGTTCCACCGACGCAATATTCTCCCAACCTCACCCCCTTTGTTAAGGGTGAAGCATCTCTTGCCCCTGTTACTATGCATCCTCTTCAGCCTATAATTGAAGAAGTGGCCACACTAGTGCAAACTCTGGTCAAAC
Organism: Picea engelmannii; assembly: GCA_009831015.1. NCBI lineage: Eukaryota > Viridiplantae > Streptophyta > Pinopsida > Pinales > Pinaceae > Picea > Picea engelmannii. The sequence goes on from ML823876.1 coordinate 80,367, forward strand.
CTACTCTCCTTGAAGAGAATGATTCACCTATAAGTCATGTCATCAACATTCCAAATCCTCCCCCTTCTGAACGAGAGATATTTATTCTTCCCTTGAATGCTCTCCCTCCAAGTCCTAACAAGGTTCCTTTTGATTGGGATGACCTGATGGGACATCCCATTCCCCCACCTATGTCTTTTCCATTAAGAGACATTATTCAAACCATCATGGAGATTGTATCCTCCGTTAGAACCTTCTCCTCCTTGAATTGGAAATCCTTGGGTTTTCCCAAGCTCTTTTCAACTATCCACAAGGTACTGACTTTCGGCAAAAGGCCGGGACGGGAGCCTTGGCCTCCCCCTTTACACATTGATTAAAACTGAAAAACAAGTCTCGGTAAAGCTCTTTTCCGACTCGTCTAAAAACTGAAAAGATCATTGAGTGATTTGTCCCTTTCACACTCATTAAATTTCAATTTGAAAGGTCATGAGTCTTAATCAAGCTCTTTTCCGACTCGCCACCAAAAATTGAAAAGATTGTCGAGTGAACTTCTCTTTTTCACACTCGTAAATTGGATTTGAAAACATGTCTATTTGGCACAATTTTACCCCTTTTTCAAACCAAGTAGACTAAAAGATATAAAAAAGGACTTTTTTTGGCGTTAAGTTGTGATTGCATCTCATGCCCTCACTTGCAGTATTGAGCCTTTAGTTGGTTCTCGCTTTGCGTTATAAACTGTTGCCTAAGTCGTTTGCATCCTCAACCAAGCAAATCCCTTTTTATATCCTTCGCAATTTGACACCCTATACCCTAGAGGGAACATCACCCCGAGTGTTCATCTCCCACATGCATTTCCTTGCATTAAGCATAGGTACGTTCCACTACTGGAACTAGTTTTTCTTACTTCTGACACTCGTTCCCTCCTTTGTATCATAGCATTTATTTGTTATGAAAAAACAAAAAAAGACACGCGGGAAGGGAGTACTATATTGTAATTGGCAGCAGTCGTATCACCTTTGAATGGAGCACAAAGTTATTGAGTCCTTGTGTCATCATAATTTTGGGTTTAGCATGGCCTTAGAAATCTGATCTTGCTACAAAGTTTTCTCTACCAACTGGTTACTCTTCCAATCTCTATAGAGAACGTTATTGATGCCTCATGCATCTAATTGTCACATCATTGAGTCTATGCTATCGGAGTCCACCATATATCTCATGCTCTTGTTCAAAGGAAGTCTATCAACCTGTGTCATCCACTCCTCATAAATATTAACTTTGCATTTCATCCATACCCTCAGTTTGTCTCAGAATCACATGATATTTTGGTCTTATCATGCACCCTAGCCCTACTTTCATCATTGGTAGGTCACCTTGAACCCAACAATCGACACTTCATCATTTGTCGTTGACTGGGTGGTTTCCCTTGTGTTCGACAACAAGACATCTATTCACACTTTGGGATTCGTGCAGTGTCTTGGATGACATTAGACTTATTGGTGGTTTCCTCACCTTTGTCAGCAGTTTTTCATCATTGGCTGCTATTCAAAGGGTCTTTTTTGTGTCTCACTTGCATTTGGCACATGTGAAATATGCACAGGGTCATTGGTTCGTGAACATGTTCTTCGTCAGATATCCACCAAATCATGAAGCTCCTACTTTGTTCCTTGTGCTGACTGATGAGAGATGCCTCAATGCTCTCCTTTCAGCGGGTCTCTTTCCATCGACTCCAGGTCATTTATTATGGATATGGGACCTTGAGTTTTATGAGTACCTGGAGGCTTGTAGTCATTAGTGGCAGGATCTCTCGCCATTGATAGATGGGAATACATCAATGTCTTCTAATCAATGGATTTCTCAAGCATTCAACACCAACTCATTTATTCACCCTTGTAGAAATGTACTCGGTGCCTTGATACCTAATTTCATTATTGGTAGTTTGTCTCGTGTTTGTTAACGGTATAACTCAATGACCGATAATCAAATGATGTCTCATCATGTTCGACCTCAACTCATTTATTCACATGATGTAGACTTGCACCCTTGGCAGATAGTGTAGAAGACTTGAAGACATCACTATGTGGCTGCAGCTTTCCTGAGTTGTTGCCTCCCCTTCATTGGACCAGTACCTATTTGACTTCAGTGATCATGGGAGATCAGATTGTACTTCGTGGTATACAGATATCTTCAGATTGATTTTAATATTAGTCTCATTGGGCCTTATTCGTGACTATGACATCTTTTGGCATGTAACCGCATTTATATTTGCCTATTCATGGCCATGAACACTTGTTTAGTATATTCTCCACATGGATTTGCATTGTATTCTTGGAAGCCATGTATGCAAACATAGTACATAATGTAAGGAGCAATTGAGTTCGTCCAGTTGGTTCCCTACCACTCCACTTCTGGGTTATTTATAATGTATTTCGGCCATTGAGATACTCCTCTAATCTCACACATTAGGGGGCATCTGTTATAGCAAGATTTTCCTCACCATTGCTATCTTGAACAGAGGGCCTTTTTCCATTTCCCTATGCAGACTTATCATCCCTTTTTGATGAATCCAGAGCTAAAAATATACATTTTTCCACATATACGCTCCCTATATGCTATGCAAGATGAGTATACGTTGGTCGCTCCACTACAACCCATGTACATCGGGATTTGTGCCATAAAATACAAAATGAAGTCGGATTTCCATGTCACGACAGAAGATCTTTGATCCTTGGTCGTCCATATACTAGAAACGTTTTGACTTGGCCTTTCAGTTGCATTTTGAAGGCTATAAGAGCATAATTTTGAGCTATGGAAAAGAGGAGAAAGCATTTAACTTTGAGAACAAAGTTACTTTGGAGAAATTACTTCATATTGAGTCTGCATCCCTATGTCCCTCAAGTCTGAACATAGTGTTCAGCCCCCAAGCTATTTCCCTATTGTTGAGAGGACCTCATTGCCTCTTCCCTATGAGCTCTCATTTAGTGGAGGATTGAAGTGGTGGAGACCCAGTTGGAAGGAACTTGGTTTCTTGGTTTCGAACCGTGCCGACATGGAAGTCTGTATCATTGTCACTTATGCTGATCAATTATTAATAGAAATACTCCTTTATCATCCTATTGATATCTTGCAAATATATGATTATTATCCATGGGTATGTTTGTATTGTTTATTAATGGATTATGCTATATGATGTGATAACCCCTTTTATATTATCACTGTATACTTTCTCAGCTTGTTTGTTGACAACTTCTTGTAGGTATAAAGCTTTGGGTCAAAGTGATCAATGGTGGAACATCATCAAACGTTGGATCGAGGTAGGCCTCTTTCTTATATTTCACATTAGTTTATATAGCATATGTTGGAATTGAGTTGATTTCTGTAGTCATACCTGTCTGTTGTGGTTTACCCTTGGACATAGAGAGTTTTTACCTTGTAACACCTATCATCATCCTCACCATAAAATCAAAGAAATGGAAATCAAGATTTCATATGTTTTCAGAAGAGACGTGAAAAACAGAATTGTGGACCAATGCTAACTACCAAGATAGATTGTGGTTGGATTGATGGATGGTCATGGAATAATTTGACCAGATGTTTGAGGACTTCATATTTTTAGCATTGAGAGCCACCCTCATATTGCTAGAGGATAATCCCAGTACCGATCAAATAGGTTTGTAAAGGTATATTTATGATAGAATGTCAAATGGATGAAACTCAGCATAGCAATGTTCCAACACAGAAATTTATAGGCAAGAATGCATAAGAAAATGATGTTTTAGCTAACTTCAATCAGTGATTTAAAGATAAGTGTGGTTAGATGGAAGACTTAATGAGAGGATGAATAAGTTTGCTATAAGAATCAGGCTTTATTAGCAGATAAGTGAAGAAAAAGCTCAGACACAAGAACTTCTTGATCTAAACCTTAAAACATTGATAACAATTACAGCAGCATCATAATCAAACATACATTACAACACAACTATAATATATCAATTGAATCATTCAATAATGAGAAAATCAAAGTAATAAAGAAGCAAGATAATGGAAAGGGAGGTTGACTTCTATTGGGAAAAATGTCTCAGATCTCAAACATTAAAACCAAAGTATGTATGTGTTACATCAAAGCATTACATAAGGGAGTCTATGCTCAACCATTCGAACCCAAAAATGGCATTCTAATGATGTATTTATAGTATAAACAATGAGTGACAACATACAACTTGAGCTAGATCCTCTAACTTAGGATTCTCCCACTTAAAATTGAAAATGTTACATCTGTACAAGTGGAAACAACAAACTGCTAAAAAAAATGAAGATGTTGGCAACAACTCTAACACTATAATCTTTGCATCATGAGTTTTTCCTTGGGCGCATATCCATCACTACCATGTTTCCACCAACTCCAATTGACCTCCAAGCATTTTTGCTAAACTCCATCTGGCACCTAGTGACCATTGATTCCCTCAAAACCCATCAAAACTGGAATTTGCAATGAACCTTGAAGTGATGACTGTATCAGCCAGTTCGTAGCGAATTTCGTAGAATATTCTGTAGTGCCCACATGTGTAGGCTATTCTGCAACGGATTCTCTAGTGAACTGCATTTTTTGTCTGACTAGTGATTCTGCAGTGGAGTTTGCAGTGATTGTGCAACTTCTATGTATGGAAATGATTTTGCAGCGCAATCTGTAGCCCACCTGAAACTTTTTCTGTGTAGATCATTTCGTAGTGCCAAGCACTACGAAATGTCTTCTAGCTTTCTGTGTAATGCAGTTTGAGCCAAAAATCCTCAAAAACTTTATCCAAAGATGTATAAGCCTGTAGATGCCTCCAGATAAGGTGTAAGCATGATACTTTCCAAAAAACTTCAAAAATGCAAGGATGATCATCACCAAAATTTAGGGTCTTTTAGCCACGTCATCTTATCTCCTGAGTCTAGAAATTCTCCTTGTTGCGGCTTGAGCTAGCACATTAATATTTCTCTAAGCTAAATCTTCTTTTAAGGGCTATAAATCCACCTTGAGCTTTCTGATATGAGATTGTAAGTCTTTGTTCTTCTTGTACAAATTTCTAAGTTGTCTATGAAGGGGCAAAAATGTACTTGTTGTGAACTTAGTCAGATCAATAGTTTCCTTATACATATCCATGAGATCCTTCATCTTTTTCCTCTCAGTTAATCCTTCTCCCTTCAAGTGGAAAATTTCCTTTCTAGCATCCATGAGTTTTCTGATCAACCTCTTGAAGGTAGGGTTATCAGGGGGAATGGTGATGTCTATGATTTCAACAGGCTTCTCAACATTCTCACCTTTACCCTTATCCTATTGGATCATGTTGTCATTTATGTCAAAGGATTGATGTCAAAGGAACAATGTATTTTCATAGTATATTGATGTAGTGATTGATGGATCATGTATTTCCATTGTTGTCAATGGATTGATGTCAAGTGGAGCCTCCTTTTCTTTGGAAATTTGTTTTCCCTTTATCTTTTTGCTTGTGTATGTGTGAATATCACTGTCATCTTGAAGAGGGATCCGCACCTTAGATTGAGGAGTAGGGGCTACATTTAGTTTCATATTTGCAGAGGCAATGAATTTCTCCCAAGTTATGTTTGTTTTCTTCAACTCCTCCATCACAAGCATCCTAATCAACCCTGAGTGGAAGACACTTGTGTCCACAACTTTGGACTTGGTTTGGACCCTATCAACCATTTTACCCATACTCCTAAACAAATAGAAAGGGATGTTCATTAGATATTCACATGTGAAGTGCAGCAAAACTCTAATGTGATATTGGTAAATCATATTGAATCTTCCCTCATAGGTAAATATCTCTGGAACACCTTCAACATCTTGTCAAATCCCTCAACCAAATGGCTCATAGGCTCCCCCTTAGATATGTTATCTCCCTGATGTTTTGGTTTGAGGAACTCTTTAGAAAAGGTTACATCAAGAGTCATGGATTTAAACCACCTTTCACCAGTGTTTGGTATCTTAGTGGTTGCTACAATGGTGGCCTCAGATACCTCCATTTAAAGGGTTCTCGCCTTGGTTTTAGTGCCATCAAAATTTAAGTAAAACTCTCTGGCTACCTCAAGGTGTCCCCTCTACATATTCTGACAGAACTTTAGAGAACCAACCCTCTGGAAAAACTCTTTGATCATAGGTTCATTATCAAACAAGTGCATATCACAAGGCGCTTTCCTAACTACACTCCCACCCTTGTGAGAATTCTTCTGTTGAGGTGTATCCATTTGCTATAAACAAGAGGAAAAACACTAAAATGATATGAGAGATATGAGAGGAAAAGCAAGGATAGAGGTATTTAGGGTTTGAATGATGATATTTTTAAAGTTGGCTTCTTTAAGGCTTTAGGGTTTTCCTTCAATTTGAATTCTGGGCTAATGAAAGAGAAATCTGATGGCTTAAGAAAAGGAAGAAAACCCTTCAGGGAAAAGGATATGCAAGGAAGCAGAAACTGTCAAATTTTTCAAACTAACATTTCACCACCATGCAGGCTTGTCATCATTTAAATCAGCAAAGCTCTTTAAACTTTTAGCATAGACAGATTTTAGATTTGGAAAATCAATGAAAATCTAAAGGAATTCAATTGATACGGTCCATGCAATCGGAGGATAAAAATGTTGAGTTTTGTGTACATGTTCGCAGCACTGGAACAGGGGATCCATAGCACAATTCCTAGCAGATTATGTAGCATAGACAGCAAGGGATAAGCAAGAGCTAGGAACGACAGTTCAAATAGCAAGATTTTTTCAATTGCAATGTAATAGGCTGAAAATATTGCAGATAGGCTGAGAATTGGGTGATAGAAAACGTAAAGGGGCCGATTAGTAAAGGGATCCACAATTCGCAGCACCAGGTGCTACGAAAATTGAGCACATTTTTAAATTGATCTTCAACGGAGATCAAACGACTCAAGGAGTACCTGGACATTGTGGCTTGACTATAGATGTGCTTCAGATAGAATGAAACCACCTACAACCATTCCAACCTTCAATTCCACTTTGTCAACCAGTTCGTAGCAGAATTTGCAGCGCATGTTGGGACTAGGAGTTTCTGCAGTGTCGAACTAGGAGTAGAATTCAAATATTTGATAAAGCAGTTAGAAAGCTTTAATGACCAAATCTCAATTATTTCCTTTTAAAACATGGATGCTGAAAACAATGATATCGACTAACATAAGCTTCATAAATGCAATAATGGTAAAGAGGAAAGGTTTACTCAAGATGCACTATGAAAACTCCTGATGATTTGGCAGCGTACCAGAAGGAGTTTGATTTGACCTTCTAATGGGTAGAGGGATAGAGCGGAGGGGTTTAAGCGCACAGTGGAGGTAGTGACATGTCAGACTAGTAGTTGCATGGGTTGATAGTGATGGTTGTCTAATCATGTGATGAAATAAAGGTATAAACCAAACAAAATGAACCAAGGGTATAAACCATAGGTATGGGCCAACATCCAACCTTACATTTATTTTGAGCTAATACCTAAGAAAATCATAAGGAGAAAATCAAAAGAAGAACTTAAAAATACTAATGGATAAAAAATTAAAAACCTAGGATGAATTTGACCCATGAAAACTTCATGTGATAACATTGTCTCCACAGGGGATGGCATGCTCCCTGTAAGCTTCCAAGAACAAGCAACTTCAGTGTCTTAACCTAGGGCTATGGGGTCATTTATTCAAACAAAAAGAAAAACAAAAAGTGATATTTACAATGGATGGGACAGCCACTCATGGATCAAGAAAAATACTTCTTTAGAAAGTGCCCATTAACAGGGCCACAAAAAACTTTATAATCCTCCAAGTTCTGCAATTTATAAGTATTATTTTGAAAAACCTCAGAAATATTGAAAGGACCAATCCACAAGGCTTCAAATTTACCATGTTTTCCTTTTTCTTGCTTTGGTGAATCCCACTTGAGAACTAGATCTCCCAGCTGGAAATATTATTTTCTTACCTTCTTGTCAAAGGATTGCTTGAGCTTCTGTTGATGGTCTTGTGCTTTATCAAGGAGTTGATCCCTAGTCTGTTGTACTTTTACTAGTTGTTGTATCCTCTTGACCATATCATTAGGTTATCCTTATTGATCCTCAAGGAACTTTGCCACAGGCAAGGCAATATGAGTAGTAAAAATAGCTTCAATCCCATATACAAGCCGAAAGGGGGAAATACCAAGTGACCTCTCTGTAGTAACTCTATCATCCCATAAGGAAAATTTCAGCTTTGAGTCCCATGATTTCTTGTTGTCTTCCAGTAACTTCTTGATGATATTTACAAGGATCTTGTTAAAAGACTCTGCAAAACCATTGCCTTGGGGGTAATAAGGAGTAGAATGGACTAATGAAAACTCATACTTCTCACAAAACTTGAACAATAGTTCATCTTTGAAAGAGGCAACATTGTTAGTAACAGTCTTTCTTGAACAACCAAATCTTGACATGATATCGTCAAGAAAACTAATGATTACCTTGTGGAGGCACTCCTTGTAGGAATGGCTTCTATCCACTTGGTGAAATAGTCAGTTGCAATCAAGATCCACCGATTTTTACCACTTGATGTTGGATGAATTTCCCCAATGAAGTCAAGTCCCCACTGTTGAAAGGGGCCAGAAACCACCACAGGATTCAAAGGAAAAGATTTGAGTTGTCGCTTTCCAAAAAACTTCTGACATTTGTCACAAGCTCTAATATTTGCAAAAACATCAATAAAAAGGCTAGGCCAAAAATACCCATCTCTGAGGATATTATAAGTTGTGGTTCTCCAAAAGTGATGACCCCCACACAAGCTGTCATGAAAATCAGTCACGGCCTTTTGGGCCTCTTGTGGATCTAACAATCTCAAAATAACCCCTAGAGGATCTTTCCAATACAATATGTGATCAAGGAGGCAATATTTGATTTCCTTCAGCTTTAAATCTCTTACCTTGTTCTTCTCCAAACCATCAGGAAGCTGCAACTTTTGCAGAAAATAAATGATGTCTTTGTACCAAGTGCATTCTGCCAAGTTGGGATTGATATGAAATCTTTTGATAGAAATATCATCTTGTTGATTTTCTGTGTTTAGGTTCATGAAATTAACCCCTAGTGCTTTGCAATTTGACTCAACCAGCAATATAGCTAAACCTTTTCCTTTCACCGACTTAGTAGGCTTCATTTCAAGGTCAAAATACAAAATTTTGGCAATCCATTTGCTCGTCTTCCGATCTATGTCAGGTTGGATAATTGTTTATTTCACAGAGGCTGATGGAACATAGGAAATAATATTGGAATGCAGAATGTATACTCTGAAGGATTTGAGGGATTTAACCAAAGAATAAGCTTGCTTTTCCATAATATCGTACCTCATCTCTGCATCCCTCAATGTCCTGCTGAAAAAGGAAATAGGCTACTCTAACCCTTCTGTATTTTTCTGAATAAGGACAACAACCAATGTGTCATATGAGGCAAAAGAGAATATCATAAATTCCTTGAAATAATCAGGGCTGATGAGAACAAGTGCTCCAGTCAAGGCTTGTTTGATTTGTTCAAAAGAATCCTGATCTTCAGCAGTCCATTTCACCTCATTCCCCTTCCTAAGCATAGATGTGATGTACTTAACCAATTCAGCAAAGTTAGAGATGAATCTTCTCAGAAAATTAATTTTACCCAAGAAAGGTTGAACTTCCTCCTTGGATCTAGGAAGAGATAGAGTCTGGATGGCCTCTACTCTACTTGGATCAATTCTTACTCCTTTTGTTGATACAATGTCTCCCAACAACTTTCCTTCTTTCATAGCAAACAAAGACTTCTTAGGATTGAGAGAGAGAGACCAAACTTTCTACACTTCAGAAAGACCTTTTTCAAATGATGATAATGTTCCTTATCAGATTTTGAGAACATTGTAATGTCATCCAAATACATGACCACAAACTTTTCCTTCTCCCCAATAAAGGAAATATCCATTGCTCACTGAAAGGTTGCTCCTGCATTCATTAGTCCAAAGGGGATTTTAGCATACATGAATGTGCCCCAAGGAGTAGTGAAGGTTGTCTTCTCTCTATATTCAGGTAGGACAGAGATCTGATTATAGTCTGAGAAGCCATCAATTATAGACATGTTTGATGAGCCAGTAACTCTCTGCAAAATATGTTCCATCTTTGGCAAGGGGTAATTATCTTTATTGGAGATTCTGTTCAAATTTATGAAATCAAAACAAAGTCTGATTTCACCATTATTTTTCCTCACAGGAACCAAGTTTTCCACCCCCTCAAAGTACCTTAAAGGTATGATGATCTTGGCATCAAGGAGCTTCTTAACTTCCTTTTCCATAATAGGTAGCAACATGGGATTTATCTGTCTGAGTTTCTGCCTAAATGGCTTGGTCTCCTCTTTCAAACGGATCTTATGTTCAATGATTCTTGTGTCATATATTTGTAGATCTTCATATTTCCAGGCAAATACATCAGCAAACTCCTTCAAAATTTTAGCATACTCAACCCTTTCCTCTTTAGATAAACTGCTAGACAATTTCACATATTTTGGATTTTCCCCTATACCTAAATTTCATTCAGTCACATCAGCATTTTCAGTTGAACCTTTAACCTTCATAGCAACATCATTTATGTCAAACAATCTCTCCAAAGGAACTAGTCCTTTTGGAATATGGTTACTGGGAAATTGAACAATATGGTGGTCTGCAATTTTATTGAGGAAAATATCAGCATGAGGGCATTTGGTATCATCATGATCTTGATCAATATGAAGAGAAGAAAATTGTTCCATAGTTTCAATAAATATTTTGATCTTAATATCATCCTCAAAGACCTTCCAATGCTTGGCATTGTTAGGTATGAAGGGTATGTACTTAACTTCCACGTCATATTTGAGCTTGGGGGGGGGGAAGGAATTTTAAAATTACTTGCAGAAACAACCAAATAATCTTCCATAGTATTTTCTTCTTTTGGAACAAAAGAGATATTAAAAGCAAAGAAGAAATTATCAACAAGATCCCAAACTTCATTTTCGTAAGTCCTTAACCTGGGGTGTTTATATTGATATATATTTTTAACTTGATGTACAATTAATTCAGCGTCTCCAAACACTGCTAACTCTTCAATCTTCATATCTTTAGCAGCCCTCAAACCCAAAACAAGAACCTCATATTCTGCTACATTATTTGTGGTTTCAAACTCTATTTTATAAGACAAAGATATGATCTCTTGAGTTGGGGAAATAAAGACCAGTATAGAACCAACACCTTGTTTAGAATAGGCTCCATCAAAAAACATCTTCCATACATGGGTGTTTTGAGGAGGAACCTCACAAGTTTCAATAGGTTTTTTTCTAATTTCAATAGGTGATTGAGGATCATCAGTGAGCTATAAAATAATAGATCCTAAATTAGTATCAACTGAAAAAATAGGGTGGTTGGTAGGATTAGCTTCATCACAGATGATGTAAGCCAGTTGTGTTTCCCTATAAATCCTTATGTTCTCTCCTCCAAATACAAGAATGGTGGCATATGAAAGGTCCATATGGAAATTCCCCCCTAGTATTTTGATCCAAGATCTTGACAAGAGCATTCCAAACTTAGGGGGGACATCATCCACCACAATATCCATGACCACACTCTTCATGGGAAATTAGAATAAGGTAACAACCAGGTCTTTGATTACCCCAAGGCACTTCACTTTTCTAGAATCAAATGAGTCTAGGTCATGATAAGTTTTTGTAATTTCCAGACCAAGCTCATCCATGACAGTTTTAGGCATGAGGTTATGAGATGCACCTGATTCCATCAAGCAGTTGTGCAAAATTTTATCATGAATATTTAATGATGTGTAGAAAAGAGGAGAAGAGTCATCCCTATCCTCTACCAAAAGTCCCAATATGATTGTTGGTTTTTCATCTTGAAGGTCCTCGACTATTTCTTTTTGAATCAACTTGGATTTGTTGAGACCAACACGACCATGTTTGATTGTTGTTGGAGATGTATGAATGCTTATGTTGGATACAAATACTGTCTAGATTGACAAAGACTGATTATCTTATGTTTTTTATGATAGTGTTCATACTTCTTTAGGAGTGTTTTTGTACCATGTTTGAGCAGTTTTTGCATTCAGAACAAATTATAAGGGAAAAGTTGTGTGTTATGTACGTAATTGTTTTTCCTCCAAGATGAGTTTTCTTAAGATAATGTTGAATAAATTCAAAATGGAATACTGTACACCAGTCAACACACCTATGGTCACAAGTTGTAAATTGAGAAAAAATTATGAATCTTCGGAAGCAAATCAAACATTGTATAGGTCAATTATTGGAAGCATGTTATATGTGACGACATTGAGCACATACATTCTGCAAGTAGTAGAAATAGTTGCATGATTCAAAGGTGTGTCAAAAGAAACTCAGATGTAGATTAGGAAGGCATTGTTGATGACAAGAAAAGTGAAAGTGGAGGATGTTATATTCTGGGAAACATGCAAATAATTTCCATTCAGTATTTTAAACATTCCTTCTTCAGACCTTGAAGGATTTTTGACAGTTGGAAGTGGAAATTGATGACAACTCTACACATTTGTCCAAGGAAATCGCAGAAGACTTTGTGAGTGTTGTATGGAACTTTGGGAGTTTGCATTGTTTGAGGTATGTACTATGCAAAATAAAAGACAAGTCCACATAGATATTCTATATATTGTGACCAACATTAACCATGTTCAGGAAAGTGTTTTTGAAGGATAATTGGATGGCAGTTTGATGACATTCAAGCACTACCAAACCAAAAATGTACATGTGGCAGTGGAAGATCCCTTAGACGCTATGAAGACACATAACAACTTGAATATTCAAAGTAGATGGAGATGTGATAAGTTATAGATGGAAAATTTTTTGAACAAAAACAAACCATTCATTTTTAGTAGTAGATTGTGTGAAGGAAACCAATCCTATTAGTTGTGAGTAGCTAATATTACTTTGATAGTGAAACATCTAGCAAGTCTTTGGCATGTTTTTTATAAGAAAAAAAATTACTAGTTCAAGAGAGTGATGGTAAAACGGAAAATAATCAACAATTACAACAAGAAAATATAATACATTCATAGTGGGGAGCTACTTCAGAAAAAAACAAGAGAAAGCACAGTCTAAGGGGGTGAAACACAAAAAAAGGAAATATGAAGAAAAAGACGAAGCATATTCCCATCAAGTACCACTTCCTAAGAGAACAGGTAGTCAAACTTAGTGTCAAGATGGAATACAATACCACCAAGAACAAGTTGTAGATATTTTTACCAAAACCCCTTCCCAGAGAAACATCTGAATATATCAAACAGAAGCTAGGAGTGATATCCCTCTCATATCATTAGTAAAGAATCACATCTCGGGGGGAGCATACCTTTGACATTGATTTCAAAGGGGAATAATTACAGACAGGGGGAGAGTTGCATACATGGGGAGGAGAATTACAGATAGGGAAAGTTGCAGATAAGGGATAATTCTTTTTATTTCTGGAGGTGTTTTTTAGTACAAGGTTGTCATCAATGACAAAGGGGGAGATTGTTGAATAAATTATTGTCATTGATGTCAAAGGTAAGTAAGTATTCAAATACAAATTTGAATTTAATAAATACAAATGTGGAAGTGGATTATAAATAAAGTTAAGTGAAAGTGGATGAGAAATGAAGTTGTGTAAAACTGGAGTAAACAAGAAAGTGGATTTAAAAAGGTAAAATTTAGAAATGAAGTTACGTAAAAGTGGAGTAAACATGAAAGTGGATTAAAAAAGGTAAAAGTGAAAGTGGAATAAAAGTGTAGATGGTATTTTCACATGGATTTAAAATCCATGGTGGTATTTTACCCATGGTAAGTTGAAAAGTGAATTAAAAAAAAATGGGGGAAATTAATTATTTGTTTAATAAAAGTCATGTCTTTTCAAATGAACATGACTTTTCATGTAAATATTATGGTAAAGTATAAATGTAGAAGAGGATTATGATAAATAATGTGTGTGTGTGTGGGTGAAAATGTAATATTCTTATGCATATCATTTGAGGAGTAATGATTGAATATCCTTCAAGAAGCGACGATTAAATATTAGTGAAGAGCATATCTGGTGAAAGCATAAGTAGAGATTGCAGAGTAGATCTGATGAAAGTAGAAGGAGTGAGTGTTGAGTTGATATGGAAAATGTAGAAGTAGAGAGAACATAACAAATATGGCAAAAGAAGAAGTAATGAGCATAGAGAAGATCTGATGAAATCAAAGGTAATGAGCGCAAAGAAAATTTGGTGAAAAAGCAACAAGCAAACCAATGAAAGAAATGCATACAAAGAACTTGTAAACTTATAAGTAGGTTGGTGCTTACAAAAAAAATAGCTATGGGGATTGGTGTCCACAGTAGATCGATACCTACAAAAAATAAAGGGGATCAGTGTCTCATGTAGGTCGGTGCCTATAAACTACATAGGGGATCAATGTCTCATGTAGGTCGGTGCCTACAAACAATAGAAGGGGATCAGTGTCTCCTCTAGGTCAGTGCCTACAAACAACAAAAGGGATTGGTGTCTCTTGTAGGGAGGTTCCTACCAAAATCATAGGGGATCGATGTCTCCTGTATGTTTTTTCCTACAAACATTTGTAACCATAGGTCTGTGCCTACAAGTTTATAAAAACATTTTTTTGTGATTTTATCCCAAAAGGGTTTCCACGTTAAATATTGTGTCTTCTAGTTGTTACATTTATGTGATTTATTCATTATGGTTTGTGAATGTTAAAAAGAAAAATATAGCTTTATACTAAGTTACCCCCCTCTCTCAGTATAAGTGTGTGCTTGACAAGGGTTGTTTACTAATTCTGAAATTAGTCTTAAACAAGACATTTTGGTATTTTTGTTATGAATTTTTATTGGTGAAGGTTCTAACTGTGAAATTTTTAGGAGTTTAAGAATTCATATCATGGTACTACATGCTGAAATTTCAGACTTAGAAGGTTCAAAGGTCACATATATATCAAGAAAAAGGTTAGCTATCCAAACATGCTCCAAATTAAAGATTTGAAAGGTACATAACTTACAATTGGCATAACTTTTTATTGGAAGATTCGTTTTGGTGATTTAAAACTTGTGATAAAGAGGAGAAAGAGGATAATTATTATTTTCTCACATAGAAAAAAAATTTACAAAAAATATTATGGGTACTCATAAAAACACAAACATGACTTGCAAAGGAAATGAATACTTTGAAAATAGACTAACCAAGTTAAAGAACCAAGTTGATGAAATGAGTGGTAATATGTTGAAACTAGTGGATTTATCAAATTCTCGAGAAGCCCTAAAAAGGGAAATGGAGGATGAAATGAAAAAAAATATGGATGACATAAAAAATACGATGGATGAAAATAGGAAAGAGATGGAAAAAAAATATGAATGAAAATAGTGCACATATGGAAAATAAGATGGATGAAAATATCTATCAAATGGGAAAGAAAAATTGATGAAATGAAAAAATCCATAGAATCCATGTTCTTATAGAGGATCCCTAAAAGGAATATGGAGATCCAAGGAAATCCTAAAAATACGGAGAACGGTGGAATTTAAAATCAATCATTTATGGGGAGTATTTTATCACAATTGGAGAGTACAAATATTTAATTTCATAATCATTCATTACTTCAAGATCCACTTCATCAAGGTTACAATGCAACACCAAGGAACTACTTCATTCTAAAGATCAATATGAGAAATTTTGATGGTAAATATTCTATAACATGGATATTATAGATGGATAAATTCTTTGATCTACACCAAAAACCAAGATTAAAAAATGTACCTATTGCATCCTTGTATTTAGAAAATGACCAATTTGTGTGGTATCAATGGATTTCTGAAAGTTTTTTTTTATTATCTCTTGGTCCATTTTTACAAATGAATTGATATCACATTATGGGCATATTAAGATCAATACATTCTTTAGTCAATTGATAAATATTCAGCAAAAAGTTCCAATTACAAAGCACATTAAATAATTCCAAAAGCTTAGTCTCAAGGTAAAGAACATTCCCAAGGATAACTTGTTATATCTCTTTATGGGAACTTTGAAGGACAACATTCAACATGAGGTGTGTTTCTTCGAACCTATATCCCTAGAGAAATCTTTCAATGTGGCAAGGAAAGTGGAAAACAAAAATATGCCTACTAGAAGGGTGGCCACTAATAACTATAGAGCGCACCATATTCCCTCTCCTAAACCGACAAGGTTAACACCTCAACAAATGGATGAAAGAAGAGCCAATGAACTATTTTTAAATTGTGAGAGAAAGTATAGTAAATGGCATAAATGCAGTGAGAAGAAATTATTCTACATTGACTATGAAGAGGAAGAATATCAAGAATTGGAACCATCATAAGATCTAGATCTAGAAGAGATTACTCCAACAATATCTTGTCATGCATTGGTCAGCATCGGTACTCCACAAACCCTCAAGATACAAGGATATATCAAAAAGAAAAAGGTAACAATATTGATTCATTATGGTAGTACCAATAATTTCATCAATTACAAATTAGCAAAAGATCTCAATTTCTTTGTATATCCCACACCATAGTTTCAATTAATGATTGAAGATGAAGGTACCATAAATTGTTCTGGGAAGTTCCATAGTATTAAGCTCAACATGGAGGAGTATTTTTTGGATAGTCCCATGATTTCCATCCAAATGGGTGGTGATAATGTTTTATTAGGGGTCCAATAGTTACAATCGTTGGGAAAAGTGTCCCTTAATTTTCAATATATTTTCATGAGATTTTCCTCATATGGCAAGGAAATTGAGCTTAGAGGTATCCAAGGAAAATCCTCTAAAGTGATAAGCTCTAATAGTATGACAAAATTGCTCAAAAAGTAACACTAGGGTGTAATTGCACAATTTTGCTCACTTGATGTTCAAACATTTATATCATTTTCTCCATTATATATCCAAATAGTTATCAACAATCATTCCAAGGTATTTTGATGAAATGCCTAAGGGTCTTCCACCTACTTGAGATCGTGACCATGTTATTCATTTGCAACCAGGAGGTGTACCACCTAACATTAGACCTTATAG
>ML823877.1:0-14904 GCA_009831015.1 Picea engelmannii
AAATCCCAGGCTTTTAAGAAATCCATAAATCATGTCATACCAAACTATGGTATCCTACTTAAGACCATACAAGGCCTTCCTTAGCTTGCATACATGAGTTCCTTTGTTATGTAGTACAAAACCATCTCGTTTTTCCACAAAGACCTCCTGTTCAATCTTTCCATTCAAGAATGTTGCTTTTACATCCATCTGATGTAGCTTTCAACCAAGAATGGGAGATAAAGCTATAATAGTTCGAATGGAGGTACACCTGGCTACAGGGGAAAAAGTCTTTTCGTAGTCAATTCCTTCTTTCTGAGTGAAGCCTCTAGCTACAAATATTTCTTTGAACTTTTCCACACTTCCATCAGCTGCATGTTTGATCTTATAGATCCATTTAGAGGAAACCATTGATTTGTCTCTTGGCCTCGGCACAATGTCCCAAACATTTTTCTTTATAATAGACCTATATTCCTTAAGCATGGCATCCTTCCATACTTGTAATTTATCTGCTTCTTCAAATGAAGAATATTAGGCATCATTAATGTTTCTCATCAGTGCAACATAGCCTCCAAACCTTTAGTCCTCTTCCTTTCCCTAAAAGTTCCTTTGGGATAAGTTATCCTTTCTTCTTCCTGCATTATTTCTTTAAGCCACCCTAGCTTCCTTTTGGCTGGAGGTTCTTCAATATTTATTTCTAACACTTAAGCAGGTTCTAGGGGCTCATTACTTGGCCCTTCATGAGGTTCCTCCCTCTAATCATCTCACTCTTCATTTTCAGAAGACGGTGAAGATGGATGAACTTCTTCTGATTCATGTTGAAGCTCTCTGGATTTCTTAAATGCAGTTTCCTCATGGAAAGTCACATATCTGCTTACCTCTATTTTCCTCTGACCTAGTACATAAATCCTATAAGCCTTGGAGTTCTCATTGTACCCCACAAAAACTCCTTTCGTGCCTGAGGGTTCCATCTTTGTACGATTTTCCTTAGGGACATGAATGTATAGAGGACTCCCAAATATCCTTAGATTCCCTAATTCAGGTTTGATCCCTGAGAAGACCTATCCAGGAGTCTTGTCCTTCAATATAGAATGTGGAAACCTGCTCTAAATATACACGACAGTGGAGGTAGCTTCTTCCCATAAAGAATTTGGCAGATCCTAGTCAAACATCATTTCTTTCGTTGCCTCACAAATTGTTATTTTTTTTCCTCTCAACAACTCCATTTTGCTTAGGGTTATATGGCACGATCAACTATCTCTTGATCCCTGCTGACTTGCAGAAATCCTCAAATTGAAGAGATTCAAACTCTCCTCCATTATCTGTTCTAAGGATTGTGATGTGTTTCCCTGTCTTCTTTTCAATAAAGGCTTTATACTCTTTGAATTTATCAAATGTGTCACTTTTAACTTTAAGGAAATATATCCAAAATTTTCTTAAGTAATCATCAATAAAAATGACATAATACAAACAACCACTGAGTGAGGGAGATGACATGGAACCACATACATCATAGTGAACCAGATCTAATATGCCCTAAGCTCTGTTGTCACTACTAGGAAATTTGTTCTTTATATTTTTACCTAGCATGCATCCCTTACACATTTCATTTTTACTACGAGAAATAGAGGGCATGCCACATACCATTTTCTATAGATCTGGAAGAGATTTGTAGTGAATATGTCCAAGTATTTTGTGCCACAACTCGTTGGAGCTAGTCACATCATGAGCCAATGCCTGACCTAACTGTCCTGACACAACATACAATCCTCCACTGTAATTTGTAATGGGTTCTTATATACTTAAGTGGCTACCTTTATCCCATAGTAGTGCCCTCCTTTACTTGAAGATCACCCAATATCCTTTGTCCTCAAGGGTTGCAACTGATAGTAGATTCTTCTTGAGCCCTAGAACATATAATACTTCATCAACATGAAGTCTAGCCCCAAATTCCAATCTAAAGGAGATAGAGCCTACTCCCTCTATATTGTAACATTTGTCATCCCCAAGCTCAACCTTCTCTGCAAAAGATTTTTTCTTGAAATCTGAAATGATCTCCTTTTACCCTGTCATGTGCTTTGATGCACCACTATCTACTAACCGATTTTTTGGCCCCATGAAAACTGAAATGGATAAGGCAGAAACCAAGTAATATGCTTTTCTATGTTCTTTCTCATTAGAAGGAATTTTATGATTTCTTTTGGATTCATCATCCTCAACAGTTGAGGCATGATGTTTCCCTTTCCTTGGATATTTCTTTCTAAACCAACAATCTTTAGAAAAATGACCCAACTTATTACAACTAAAGAATTTAATATTATATGTATCAATATTCTTTCCTTTCAATGTACCTATGGTGTTTAGCTTCCTTTGAGAGCCGTTCTAGAAAGTGCCCTTTTTCTTTCCCTTGAATCTTGATGCTAAATATGAGTTCTCTTATATCATTGGCTTGCTCTTGGTAGTTGTGTGACTCTCCTCCTGGAGGAAATCATGCCATAACCTCTCAAACATGGGTTGAATCTCTCTCCCACTTACACTGAATAAGAAGGTCTCCCATGAAGAAGGAAGACTGTCAAAAATGGCCTACACTAAATCATCATCGTCCACTATCACCCCTATGACCAAAAGATGATCTCTGATCTAGGCTATCCTGGAACATAAAGATTCCATTGATTTACCTTTATCCATATTCAAATACTTAAGCTTTTGCTTAAGTGTCCTCTTCTGACTTGGAGACTGTTTCTCATAGAGATTCACCAAGGTATCCATACAGTCCTTGGCATTCATAAACGAAGTCATTGTAGGAATTATATTGCCTTTGACTGAGTCAAAGATGATTTAGCTGGCCTTTTCTTGACTGTTCCTAAAGGCCACTCTTCCTGCATTATTCATGGGTTCCTCCACCAATGTGGTTACATACTGCTCAGGAACATGCTCCTGCAAGATATTTGTTATTCAAAGCTTCCACACATTGAAGTTGGCATCTCCTTCAAGCCTATCCTTGGCCCTGACTAAAATGGAGGATGCCATGGACCTCACACTGGAAACTTAATCAAGATAGCTTGGATCTGTGTGTACCTGCTGCTACACTTCAACAAGTTTAACACACCCTAATATCTGATACCATGTTTAAATTATCAGCTTGATTTCTTATGCGGATTAATTCTTTTATTTTCTTCAACAATTTGATTCCATCTTAATACACTTCAAAAATACCAAATCATAATCATATAGAAATAACTATGTAGATAAGTAAGAATTCACATCAACAACACATATACCTTGGGGAAACCCTGTACAGGGAGAAAAATCCCCAAAACCAATATTCCTTAATTGCATTAATAATGTAAGATCACTTAGAAATATCCACCATGAATGTTCTTCTCTTAAAGAGTTTTCCAAGATGACTCTGACCTGACAAAGACCTAAAAGACCTGGCTGAAATACACCTCTGATATGTTGCCTCTATTGTTGCATAAAAAATTGATATGTTGTTGATATATGCCTCTGATATACAACACTGATATGTTGCTTTGGTATGCTACTTCTTTATCATTGATATTCTCCTCTATTGCTTCTCCCTTAACCTACATATCAAAACTGTGTTGAAGAGAGGGGTCGACCTCTGCTTATATAGGATGAAGAGGAGAAGAGGAAAGAATCAAAATAGTAACTTGTTTGCATGAGTTAATCATAACTTGGCTTCATACTTTAGTTCAAACTTAGAACTAGACTTGATACTGGTTACAAATCAGAATTACACTTTAGTTCAAAAATAGAACTAGACTTGAGACTGGTATGCTTTAGTTCGAAAATAGAGCTAGATTTGAGACTTCATTCACAACTCAACATTACACTTTAGTTCAAAAATAGAACTAGACGTAAGACTTTAGTTGCAACTCAGCATTACACTTTAGTTCTAAAATAGAACTAGACTTAGACTTCAATTACAACTCAACATTACACTTTAGTTCTAAAATAGAACTAGACTTGAGACTTCAGTTACAACTCAACATTACAATTTAGTTCTAAAATAGAACTAGAATTGAGACTTTAGTTACAAATCAACATTATAGTTTAGTTCTAAAATAGAACTATACTTGGTACCTTAGTTACAACTCAACTCTTTATAAGGCAATTCGAATTTCTCTTCATGGTGGATAATGTTAGATGTGCCAATGCACTAGATCAATACATTTATATCATTTGCAATATTAGGAATATCGTTTATTTCTAGCTCATAGGAATTTTATATTCAACCTAACTTTTTCTAGATGCCTTGACTGTTGCTCATGGCTCACAAGGTTTGACTAGACTCATAGAGGTTGTATGTTCCCCCTGAATTTTTCACTAGTCTGTGTATGCTCATAGAGGTTGTACGTTCCCCCTGATTTTTCCACTAGACTGTCTATTCTCAGAGAGGTTGTATGTTCCCCCTGAATTTTTCATTAGACTCACATAGCTTCTCGTTCATCCTGAATTTTGGTTTGACTCAGAGAGGTTGTACATTCCTCCTGGATTTTGTCAATACCTCACAAGACTGGTTGATTCTCCAAATCTCCCTGGCTAGCCTCAGGGTGGCCCATATGGCCTCTCATTGGAGAATGATTGTCGATGCTTCGAAATTTAACAATAACATCTATCACTCAGTTACACATACTAATCATGAATATATCACATAGTTACACAAAAAATTCATAAGATTGCATGCATGTGCATGTGCATGTGCATATGCATGTGATCGCATGAGGAAATTTGTTGGCATGTTTCCAACAATATCCACCTTGAAAAAAAAATACCTGATATATCATGCCCTTAATTAATTCATCACCTTTTCTGCAAACCAAGAGAAGCTATACAACACCATAGCTTCTCTAACAAAACTGGTTTCATAAACATATCTGCAGAATTCACTTTTGTATGGACCTTTTCTAGATCCACTCCACCTTCATAAAAAACCTGTATTACAAAATGGTACTTGACAGAAATATGATTTGTCTTATTGTGATAAGCTGGGTTTCTAGCCAAATGAATAACACTTTGACTATCACAAAATACTTTCACTTTGTCCTACATCCTTCCAAACTCACCCAATAAACCCTGTAACTAAATTGCCTCCTTGCATGCATGTGAATAAGCCATAGACTTTGGCTCAATAGTGGATAAAGAGACTACATTTTGAATCTTTTACATCCAACTAATAGGTCCTCCTGCAAGAGTAAAGACATATCCTGAAGTGGATCTCCTTTTTTCCAAGTCACCTGCAAAATCTGAATCTACATAACCACAAACTGAATCTATGGAACCATCATAGGTGATAGAATAACTGCTTGTGCCTCTAAGATATTGAAGCACACATTTCACTACTTCCCAATGCTCTTTTCCTGGATTTTCCATGTATCAATTGACAACACCAACTACATGTGAAATATTTGGTCTAGTACTCACCATCGCATACATCAAACTTCCCACTGCATTAGCATATGGTACATGAGACATATAATCATTTTCTTTGTCGTTACTAGGACATAAACCTGAAGAAATCTTGAAATGGGAAGCCAAAGGGACATGTATGGGTTTTACATTATTCATACTGAATCTCATAATTATTTTCTCCATATACTTCTTTTTTGATAACCACAACTTACCATTTCTCCTGTCTCTATGTATCTCCATGCCTAAGATTTGTTTTGTTGCTCCTAGATCCTTCATGTCAAACTCCCTAGCCAAATGAGCCTTTAACCTATTGATTTTAAACATGCTCTTGCTTTCCACAAGAATATCATCAACATATAACACCAAAATAATGAAAATGCCATTTTCCAACCTTTTAAAGTAAACACAATGATCATCTTCACTCCTTGTAAAATTTAGGCTCACCATGAAGGAATCGAACTTCTTGTACCACTTCCTAGGAGACTGTCTCATGCCATACAATGAATTCTTGAGTTTGCAAACAAACCTCTTATTGAGATCCTGAAAAAACCCTTATGGTTGTTCGTTGGCCCTTGACCAAGTTTTGAGAGAACATTGGTCATGTTTGACCACTTTTGGGACTTTGACAGGCTGGTCAAAGATGGAGTGCCTAGGTGGAGCTAAGATCATGGGATATCACTCATTTTGTGAGCTTGTGGACCCAAAAAATGGTTTAATAGGGTTTATGTAACGATTTATGGGATGTCGGCCCATGGCTTTACCATGATTAGGCCTTTTTGTAAATGTATAAATAAGAGGCTAAGCGATGTAAGAGGTGGTGATGCTAGTTGGCTATGTGCACCATATGTTGTAAGTGTTAATGTTGGATTATTACAAGAGGTTTTGATTGGCTTTGTGCATACATAATGTGTAAAGTAGGGCTCTGTGCTACTAAGGAGTTGTCTGTGTGCCTTGACCTGATTTTGGGAAGGAGGATCTGGCACGCTGCATGTAGATATCCTATCCTCTATGGAGTTTGGCTATGTGGCTTTGTGGACAGGAGCATATGAATGTAAGAAGATTGAAGACTAATAAAGAAGAAGAAGTTGTTGGTGGACGTAGCCCCACACTAGGGTGAACCACGTATATTCTGTGTCGTGATGTGCTTTGTGCAATATGGATTATGTTGTTTATCTCCTTAGTGATATTGTTATAATGTATGATGAATGCATCTGATGTTGTTGCATGGTATTAAATATGAATGAATGCTAGATATGAGCTAATGCTATGTGCTAAGTGATTGTAAGTGCTTGATCTTGATTGTTACCACGTTGATCTGTAATAAGGGTTAATATGTGATGTGAATGAGACTCTTGAACTAATACTTATTATTGTCTAAGTGCTCTGCTGAGTGTTGTAATCACAGATCTGTGGCCCAGCTTGGTGGTAGACTCCTGAGTCCTGCAACCCCCCCTACCTCTACCTCAGGTGAGACTTCATCTACTTCGCAGTTGTTGCCGAAAGGGCCAGTAGTTAGGGTTTTTTTGGTGTGTTGTTGAAGCGTTGAACCCTGGGTCTACCCCTATGCCAACAAATGGTTCTTTTGTCGGGACCTGAAACTGTAATTGTTGGGAACTGAAGAAAAGATAAATATGTGTGCGTAGATCTGTTGTTGTAGTGCGTGGTATTCTAATTGACTTGCAAATCTCTGTGCTAAAAAAGAAACCTAATATGAAGAAACGATGTAAGATCTTAAAGCTTTGTGCTTTGGTAAGGGTAAGATAAGTGGAAATTGTTTCTTCAAAAACATGAATCTAGGTATGTTAGATATATTTTTTCCTAGTATGAAAGCTAGGGCACAGTTATAAGAAAGAGTTGATATGAATAAATTTTATAGAAATAGAGAAAGATATGTTATTCCTATGCATAGAAATAATTTTTGGACTAATAAGTGGATGCATGAACCTAGAAAGAATTTTTGCGCATTACAGGTCCAACACTGTGATCCCAGTGTGTAGTACAGGAGAGACTAGGGATCCTTTAAAAGAAAGAGAGGATTGACACTGTGTTATAATTGCATAAGACCAAGACATCTTTCTAAGGAATGTCTTGGTATAGGTCCTATTTGTCTTTGTTGTAAATTTATTGGTCACGAGGTTGAGGATTTCCCAAGGATGATTGATAAAGTTGAAAAGATGAACATGAGACAAGAAAACTATAAAGAAGGTCAAGAGACTAAGGATATGTTAGAGAATCAGAAAGATAACGAATCATAGAAAGATCAAAATCTATTAGTACAGTTAAAAGAAGCAATAGATGACCACAAGGATGTCATTTTTTCATAGATATTGAAACAAAAACAACACATAGCTAAAAGAATATAATACTTCAACATAGATTGCGTATTGGATGAAGAAACACACGTGAATATTATTCCATAAAGCACTTGGGAAATTTTGGGGAAGCCTGCTATGGTACCTTCATTGGGAAAGATAGGCTTGTTTAAAGGAAAGATGATAACCCTATGTGGAAGAGTTACTAATATACCTATGATTGCTCATGAAACATTGGCAGAAGAGGACTTTGAAGTTATTAGGTTTGTTGAGAACAACGCCCCTTTTCCACTTTTATTAGGAAAGACTTGGATTGAGAAGGGTCAAATAAGAAGGAAAGCAGAGGAGGAAGCTACAGAATAGAAAAAGAAAGAACTAAGGGACCTCATAACCATAAAAATAGAGTGACTAATAGAAGAACAAGAGGACAAGTTGAAGCAACAGAGGGCCAGAGAATTAACTCTCAAAGTTGAAAGCGCACAGGAAGGCTTACAGAACCTATCCATGCAAGAAATAAGTGTAGCCACCCCAAAAATAATAAGAGAAGAGGTATTACCTTTGAACCCTTTGAAATACCATCAATAGTGTGAAGCTACCATGCTAAGAAAAGATAAGAATAAGAATGGAAAGAGGAATCTAGAGACTCAGATCACAGGAAAGAAGGCAAGAAAGATCAGTAAGAAGAAAACCAAATTATAAAAACTACAGGAAGTTCCAGAGAAGACTTCGTAGGAGGTAGGCTTGCAGGCCCTGAACCTCGCTGGAACAGTAGAACCATGTAGAATGGGACTTCACCACGACAAATCAATATGACCATTGGAGGTGCCCGACCATTAGAATGACACCTTGAAATGACTAGAAAACATAGTTATGAGAAAATGGACCATTGAGAATGTGCCATAACACATGGATTCACATTGATGGACACATTATTTCCCATTGGAGGATTTTGTTACGACACTTGCTTTTTTAACCCATCGTACGTTGCAGTGGGACCAATTTTTCCCACTCGTGATTATCTGAGCTAACAGATAATCCATTGTATCATGCTATGATTTCTAGACCTTGCCATCCATTTGATTACCTCGCTTGTTTGTTTGCCTACCCACTCTATTTGGTTACAAGTGTGAATATCGGGAAAACCTATCGGGTTAGAGAAGTTTGTGGAAGAGATTCTTGTGGAGCTCATTTTTGAGAGAGTTATATCTGTAGGAATACATGTGTCATCAACTGGGGGACTACAAGAATCCCCCTCGACTGGACGTCATTCTAGTTGTGCTACTGAAAAGAGAAGAAAGCACCACGATGATCTGGTTAATGCAAAGTAGATCCCGTCAGTATTTCCATATTACATATCTCCTTTGGCTAGCGTGGTTAACCATGCCATTATCCCACATGAATTTGAGTATATGTTGATCCATGTGTACATACCAAAGGGGATATGCGTAGTTGGACCCCAGTTAGGATAGATCCCATCTCTGAAGAACAATGAATTAACCTCGATGACAGAAAGAGCTACGCCATGATCGCGCCACATAGATATTTGATGAAGACAACTGGGAAGAAGCCGCGCATAGTCTCCTAGCCATGGATTGATGAAATGGCACAATCCATGATCCTTAATGTAATGAATATCCCTCACTTCAGCTGACATCAGGAGGTTAATGCTTACATTAAACTCCTCTTGTTGTGCTACCAAGGAGGATATATGTGGCTTGACAGGAGAATTACTATGGATCCAGTGTTGATCCACTTGATTACAAGGTTGAGCATGCAGGGAATGGACCCTCATCAGTTCTACCTAGGGAATACTTCAGATCGCTCCCTGACACAGTGCATAAAGGAGGATTATGGCGATGTAGAAAAGGCAAAGTGAGGCTACAAGGTAGCCTCCATCTAGGATGGCGTAGTGTACCTAGCTTGTCAGCTTATAGCTGGAAAGCTCATCAGAAAGAACCATCCCATGCAGGTCATATGATTTGTAGTAGACCTCATAGGAAAGTGCCTAGAGGGGATCAAATGAACTGGGCGATTTACCTTGTCAATGAGCTCAAGAAAGATTGTCGCGAAGTGTAGGATCAGGGGTATGAATTCCATTTCAGTTGGTTACTGGTATTGATCACATTTGTCTCTTGGAAGATGCCGGAAGGAGGGACATTTCCAGAAGTTGAGCCATCGGATCCATTGGCCGCGAGGTTCTCCACTTTGTGGTATACAAACGACATGTCGAAGAAGTGGTCGTCGAACATTGTGTTCCATGCATACTACCAACAACTAAAGCATGTTATTGAGGCATTCCCATGCATGACACTGAACATGTTGCACTAGTACAGACCACTAGCGAATTTCCACACAGATCGACACTTTATTTATATCACTGTGAGTAGAGAAGAAATAAAGGAAGAGTTACAGTCCTATTATAAAATGACCGATGAGGATATGGAGGAGATCACCAAATAATGGATAGCAAAGTTCCTTTTACTAGTTGACGATGCAAAACTCTCCAACCCTGACATCATTGGAATCCCCTTGGTCACCTCGGTCGAGCACATCGGGTAGAGAAGCGTGAAGAAAAATAAGAAAAAGGAGGAAGTGAAGAACATAGAGACTGATGAGGAGGACAATGCATCGGAGGAAAGTGGGCCTGACTCACCCGCAAGAGGAAGAAGAGACAAAGTAAATGAAGAAAAATTAGGGGAAGAAAGACAAAATAAATGAAAAGGTGAATTTACCCTGCCAAAGGATCCCCTTACCGAGGCTAAAACATTGAAGAAGCAAAAGGTTTCTCTGCATAAACCCTCAGCCAGAAATAAGACGTGCACCAGTAAGCCCAAGATGAAGTCCATGCTCACAGAGGATGACATCGATCTAATCATCAAAGATGTGGAGGATGCTTCAGAAGATATCTTGTAGTGTTATGGAGCAAAGAAGGAGATGATGTATGAAAGAATAGAGAAGGAAGAATATAGAACAAGCCATCCATTTGATCCGCATAGTACCTACTGTGCCTTCTTCATCGAAAATTGTAGAATTGGGGGATGATCCCACCCAATTACAAATATTAGCAGATGCAACAAAGGCTCAACTTCAGTGAGTCCAATAAGAAAAGAAGCAGGCCACAGAATCCTTGAAGAAAGAAAAGGAGGAGGTCTTAGAGGAACTTCGTGTTGTGCAGAAGGAGAAAAATGAAATTTAGGCGATGTTCGAGGAGGACAATGCAAAGATATAGAAAGAAAAATACCAGCTGCTCGCAGAGCAAATTCCAGTCAAAGAGGCGGTGACTAAATCACTTCGCTTTGTGTTAGGCTTGGCATAGGAAGAACACAAAGAAATTGAGGTCCAAGTGATGAAGCTTGCTAAGGCCATTCAACAACTTCAAGCATGAATAATGGAGTTGGATCTTCAATCAACACCTAGCACCCTGCAGGAAGTGCATGAACAAAGGGAGGAAGATGCAAAGAACATAGTTGAAAGGATCAATATCCTCGCATTATAATGTAAGCAGTTGAGTAATCGAAGTGAACATACCTACGAATCCCTTGCAGAAGATCCAGAGCTGAGGAAAATGGAAGCGCAACTCCAGGGGGCACAACAACAGGCATCCACCATGCAAGCGTAGATGAAGCTACTCACTATGGTCAAGTGAATGAAGAGATTATAGGAGCAACATGCAGTCTAACAGCAAATTACTTCCATCCAGAGCAGAGTCATGGAAGTTACACAAAGACTACAGCTGATGCAGGACGAATCCTGCATGCATTTTGAAGAGATTGAAGGACAAGGCTCATAGTTGGACCATATGGTTACGATAGTGGAACAACACCTAGAAGGGCCTATTACAGAGAAACTGATTCAGGAGTTCATCATGAAGGAGGCTCTAGCGAAGCAACAAGTCTTGACAACTCAAGCTAAGATCGAGGCCTTTGAAGGAGCGTTCCCCAGATCTGAGTGATTCGGGACGAGTCACAGATGAGTGTTGGGGGCCTGTTGGCCCTTGACCAAGTTTTGAGAGAATGTTGGTCATGTTTGACCACTTTTGGGACTTCGAAAGGTTGGCCAAAGATGGAGCACCCAGGCAGAGCTAAGATCGCGAAATCTCACTAATTTTGTGGTCTTGTGGACCCAAAAAAGGGTTTACTAGGGTTTATGTAACGGGTTATGGGATGTTGGCCCATGGGTTTACCCATGATTAGGCCTTTTTGTAAATGTATAAATAAGTAGATAAGCGACGTAAGAGGTGGTGATTCTAGTTGGATATGTGCACCATTTATTATAAGTGTTAATGTTGGATTAGTTCAAGAGGTTGTAAGTGGCTGTGTGCATATGGACTATGCAAAGTAGGGCTCTGTGCTACTAAGGAGTTGGCTCTGTTCCTTGACCTAATTTTGGGAAGGAGGATTTGGTGCACTGCATGTAGATATCCTATCCTCTGCGAAGTTTGGCTCAGTGGCTTTGTGCACAGGAGAAGATGAATGTAAGAATATTGAAGACTAATAAAGAAGAAGAATTTGTTGGTGGATGTAGCCCCACACTAGGGTGAACCATGTATATCCTTTGTCGTGATGTGCTTTGTGTGATGTGGATTATGTTGTTTATCTCCTTAATTCTATAGTTATAATGTATGATGAATGCATCTGATGTTTTTTCTTAGTGCTTAATTTTATTAAATATGAATGAATGTTAGATATGAGCTAATGCTATGTGTTAAGAGATTGTAAGTGCTTTATCTTGATTGTTACTGCATTGATCTGTAATAAGGGTTAATCTACGATGTGAATGAGACTCTTGAACTAATACTTATTGTTGTCTAAGTTCACTGCTGAGTGTTGTAATCATAGATCTATGTCCCATCTTGGTTGTAGACACCTAAGTCATGCAACCCCCCTGCCTCTACCTTGGGTGAGACTTCATCTTCTTTGCAGGTGTTTCTGAAAGGGCTAGTAGTTAGGGTTGTGTTGGTGCATTGTTGAAGCGTTGAACCCTGGGTCTTCCCCTATGCCAACATTGTTCCATATATATATATATCCTCATATAAATCTCCATGTAGAAACAATGTTTTAACATATAGCTACTCTAACTCAAGATCATGTAAAGAAACTAGTGCTAACATAACATGAACTGAAACAAGCTTCACAACTAGTGAAAAGATCTCATAAAAATCAATACCTTCCTTTTGAGAATACCCTTTTTCTACCAGTCTTTCTTTATACCTTTCAAATTTATCATCAACACCCTTTTTCAGTTTGTAGACCCACTTGCAGCCAACAACCTTCTTGTCCTTTGGAAGTTCTACCAAGTCCCATGTTTTATGTTGGTAATTTCAGTTAATAGATAGCGAATCAGCATATACTTGTCATTGATGGTAAGTACAGTTGTGGTTGCAGTGATGACAACAACAATGAATAGCAGCGCAGCAATAATCGGGAGGAGAAGAGTCAGTGACCATTGGTTTACACGTCTAGGAGGAGCTCAGGAGGAGCTCAGGGGGAGAATAGATCTAAGCCATAGGATCTGAGAAGAAAACCCGACAGCCATCGGATCTATAAGAGGCATGCAGGAGTTATGCTCTACTGTGCAGAGGAGAAATCCTGAACAAGTCATCGGGATATTGGAGAGAGAATCCTAGTCGTTGATCTGGGCAGGCCACGTGTCAGCATTCTGGTGAGGCACCGAATATTGGCCATCGGGAAATCGGGGATTGAGATTTTATAATGTCTAATTCACTTGACATCGAAAACTCCAAAATCGCGATATGTGATTTCACGATTTGATCGCAGCCGTTAAAGCAAGCATGAAATCTGGACCGTTGATTTCCTTCATCGAAAAATCGGGGATCGGGACTTTGATATGTCAAGAACACACTGCAACAGAAACTCCGAAATCGTAAAACGTGATATTGCGATTTAATCGCAACCGTTAAGTCAAGATCGCACCAGGACCGTTGATCACGGCTCTATATGGAATTTCGGGGATCGAGTTTTGATATTGACAAGAACATTGAACATCAGACATCGCGAAATCATGATATGTGATTTCCCGATAAGGCATATAGCCTATGGGCCACCCAGGAGTCGGTGGAGGACAGGTGGAAGGCGAATAGGATGCGCATCGGGATATCGGGAATCGAAGGATCGGGAACCCTGTAGGCATGAGCATGGTGACATCGAAAACGCTGAAACCCCGATGAGAAGTTTAACCGAGGTCATGTGTTGACGGTCATATGGGCCAAGGCCTATAGCTAGTAGGTCTAGCGCGTGGAAAGGGGCGCATCGGTAATCGAGGATTGGAGAGGTGAGAAACTCTCGACATCAGGAAGTGCGAAACCCCGAACCCTGATAGAGAGTTGGAGATAACTACGGTTAGGTGCAAAGACTGTGACAAGGTGAATGAAAGGACCTGTGGATTGGACATTTTGTAGAGGGATTCCATTGGAGGAATCTAAAGAGCCACTTCGGCTCAGCATCATAAGGAATGCCGAAACCCGAGTTAAAAGGAAAGAATAATCAAGAATATCCAATGGTGAGGATAAGGTTTGAATGTGATCGGAGGGTTACTGTCCTTCCACGCACACTTAACATTTTCAGTTACACATCTGTTAGTAAAAATCATGATTGCAAATTAGTTGTCGATCGTTGGCGTTTCGGTTGGCTGGACAATTGTCGTCAGTTTGCCCAAGGAGTTGGGAAGTTGGAACGTTGTGCTCGCGTGTATAAAATGAGACGAAACAGACTGTGTTGGGTTGGCTGTTCTGAAGGGAAAAAGAATGAAACAGTAAGAAGGAGATGTGTGGTGTGAAATTATAGATGAGATCCAGAATGTGATGAAAACCAGAGCAGAAGCAGAACAGAACGATAGAGCAAGCAGAAGAAGAGAAGAATTATAGAACATTGTGATGCAGAGGAGACTTGCTGGGTGGACAGAGAAAGAGAAGAATTACAGAACAGAAAAAGAATGGTAAGAAGTGATTTATCTGCATAAGTTGTTTGTGTATTCATTACTTTAATATTTAAGGGTGGTTGGGAGGTGCTCGGGAGGACTGTTGTCCTCAGAAGGTCAAGTGGGTGCTTGAACACAGGAAGTTGTAGCTTCCATCTGATTTCAGCCAAAGAAACAAGGGTGGCAAGGTGGTGCTAGGGAGAACATGTGTTCTCTGTTATGCAGGTTGGAGCCTGTGTAA
>ML823877.1:28767-40847 GCA_009831015.1 Picea engelmannii
TAAAAGTGAATCACTATAAGTAGCTTTAATATTTTATTTTAGAGTTATTTATTTTGCATGCAACTTTTCTTTTATAAAGTAACTTCATTGTAAAAGTGATCCCCACTTCTCTTTATAAAAGTGGGTTATTTCATAAAACAACTTACACCACCATGTGGTCCTTTGGTTATCGTTTATACATTTTTTTTAAAAGGGCATAACTCTCACATCTGAAGTTTGTTTTCAGTGTTGTTTTTTTAAAACCGGCTAACTTTTCGAGATATTTCCATCCATATCATAAGTTTCAATTTTTAAATCCATATTATCTGCATATTTAATATGGATTCTACAAGTAATATCTTGCTTACCAACAACAACTACTTCCAATAGAAATCTCGTATGGAGGATTTATTAATAAGTAAAGGCTTGTACCCGATTACCCTGGGAAAGGAAACAACACCCATTGATGTTGATAAGAAAGTAAAATGAGATAATAGGAATTACAAAGCACATGGATTAATGAGAATGTCCATCTCTCCTAATTTAAGGTTCCACCTTCAATCAATTGATCAACGCAAAGAATCTTGGGACAAGATTGAATCTATGTTTGGTAAACACAATATTATTTGAGCACAACAGTTATAAAATCAAGTACTGACTTTAAGTCCAAATTATTTTTCTTGCATTGAAGACTATCTATCTAAGTTTAAAACACTCAAAACTTTATGTGAAGAACGTAAGATAAAGATAGAATAATATCATTGCATCTATCTTTTCCTTTATAATCTAGGTAGTGCAGATTATGTGTTTGTATCTACCTTCTATGACATGAAAGAGGCTCTAGGTAAAACTTATAAAAACCCAGTCTTGAGAACTTTTGTGATGCTTTGATTAGAGAGCAAGATAAGCTTGTACAACTTGGAGTGATCAACATTGGAGGTACCTCCAAAAAATCCTTAGTCGTCCATCAGAAAGATAAACCCAATAATCCCAAGAAGCAACATTCTCGCCACAACAATAAGCAATATAAGGGTCTCAAACCCACTCAGGAAACTTCTGCTCCTAATGGTGAGAAAGGAGAAAAATATAAAAGTAAGAAGACTGACATATGATGTAATTTTTGTGATAAAGATGGTCATTATGATTCGAAATGTTTCAATAATATGGAAGCTTTAGAATCAGCGATGAAGAAGCACAATATCAATATTGATTCTACTACTTCTTTTTATTCTTGTGGACATGCACTTTCTACTTCTGGTTTCTCCTTCAATACAACTTCTACTTCTTCTTCTAATGAGTGGCTTATTGATTCTGGAGAATCTTATCATATGGCTAAGGATAGAGACATATTTTCTACTCTAAATGAATGTAACACCAAGAAAATATTTGTTGGTGATGATAGATATCTTAGTGTTGAAGGATCTTGAACAGTTCAAGTAGAAAACAGTCATTTCAATGATGTATTATGTGTTTCAAGTCTTTCTTGTAAAATTCTATCAGTATATCAAATCACTCATTCAAGTGAAGGTGAAACCGTAGATTTTTCACATCACCAAGTTTTAATAAAGGATCTAAAATATCCTAAGCATGTTCTTGCAACTGGAATTAATGATTTTATTACCAGGTTGTACAAATTTGACAACTTTGGGTCATCATCTTTTTCATCATTTTTTGTTGTTCATAGCGATGACTTGGGCAAACTTTGGCATGACAAGTTTGGTCATCTAAACTATTGTTGATTGCAACAACTATTTAATCAATAAATTATGATTAGTATTCCTCTTGTTTCATGCAGAGATGGCATTTGTGTCAGTTGTGTTCTTGGAAAACATCATCGGGATAGTTTTGAAAAACATTCCTCTTGGCACACCTCGGGCCCTTTGTAGCTTGTTCACATTGATTTGTGTGGTCCACTTTATTCTCCTTCTTTTTCTGGGTGCAAGTATTGCTTAACTTTCATTGATGACTTTTCCAGACATACTTGGGTTTACTTATTAAAACGTAAGAGCGAATTTTTTGGTCTACAAGGCCCTTGTAGAAAGACAATTTGGACATAAAATTCAAAAGTTAAGAAAATGTAATATAGGCGAATATGTGAACAATAATTTTACAAGTTATTGCACTACATAGGGCATCCAAATACAACACATTGTTCCATATACACCACAACAAAATGATGTTGTTGAGAGAAAGAACAACACATTAAAATAAATGTCTAATTGTATGATCCAATCTAAGGGATTAAGTCTAAAGTATTGGCAAGAAGAAATCAACTATGAAAATTACATAGTAAATCACACTCCCACAAAGGCTCCTCTAAATATAACACTGAAAGAAGATTGGACTAAAATTAAACCAGATGTAAGTAACTTATGTGTATTTGGAGGTATAGCATGGGCTCACATTCCTGATGAGAAAAGGAAAGCATTGCAACCTAAAAGTGAGAAGTGTATATTTGTTGGTTATTCTAAAGAT
This sequence comes from Picea engelmannii, assembly GCA_009831015.1. Taxonomy (NCBI): domain Eukaryota; kingdom Viridiplantae; phylum Streptophyta; class Pinopsida; order Pinales; family Pinaceae; genus Picea; species Picea engelmannii. Next base: position 31,222 of record ML823877.1, read on the forward strand.
GTCAAGGTTATAGACTTCTTCAACCACATTATAATGAAATTATTATTAGAAGAGATGTTAAATTTGATGAAAATCTCTTGGCTTGTGAGCCTAATTTGACGATTGTGCCTTCTTCGTCCCGCGAGACATCTTCGACGTTTGTTCCTTCTTTTGTTCCTATTCTGGTTTCTTCTTTAGATGATGATAGTGAGGATGAAAATACACCTTCTCCTACTCACCTTCCTCCAGATGAGTCCTTTGAACCTGAACCTGAACCAGCTCCGCATCTTCCTAGATGGGTCTGTTCAAAACGAGAAGTAGCTAGTGATCTTGTCGATGATCCTTCATATCAAAGTGGTATACGTTCACATTTCCAGTGAGCCTCTTGTCTTTTGGCTCAAGTTTCAGAGAATCATGATCTAGATGCATTTGCAGAAGCTTCAGGTCATCCAGATTGGGATACAACAATGAATGAAGAGTATCATTATTTAATGGCCAATGATACTTGGGATCTTGTACGTCTTCCAAAAGGAAGAAAACTTTTCAGATGTAAATGGGTTTACATAACTAAGTATGCATCAGATGGAAGTGTTGAAAGACACAAAGCTCGATTAGTTTCCAAAGGATTTTCCCAAGTTGAAGGAATTGGCTATAATGAAACCTTTTCCCATGTAGCCAAAATTAATTCCATCTTCCTTGTTCTTTCCCTTTTTGCCTCACATAAATGGGAGGTCCATCAAATGGATGTTAAATCTGCCTTCTTGCATGAAGATTTGCAAGAAAAATACACATGGAAAAACCTCCTGGCTATGTCCATAATGACTCTAGCCTTGTTTGTTTCCTTAAGAAATCTTTTTATGGTCTTAATCAAGCTCCCTGAGCTTAGTATGCAAAAATGGACAACTTTCTTATTGAAACCAAGTTCTCTATATGCCATTATGATCCTAATTTCTATACCAATAAAGTAGGAATCCATCTCATAATCCTTGTCCTTTATGTTGATGACCTTATCCTTACTGGTAGTGACTCAAAAATTTTAAACCATGTAAAAAACATCCTTAAGAAGAAATTTGAAATGACAGACTTAGGTTTCTTGCACTATTTCCTTGGCCTCCAAGTTTTGAAAACCAATGAAGGAATTTTTCTTCTCGATTCTAAGTATTCTTGTGAACTTATTCGTCACTTTCACATGGATTATTGTAAACCAACCCATTCTCCCATCCAGTCTGGAGTCAATATTACTTCCACCTGTACTTCTCCCAAAGTTGATGCCACCCTGTACCGTCAATTAGTTGGTAACCTCTTATACTTGACTCATACCCATCCTGATCTTTCCTTTGTTTTTGGCCTTGTTTCCTGGTATACGAAAAAACCCCATGAAAGCCATTGGAAAGTAGCTAAAAGGATACTTCTTTATGTTCGTGGTAGATTTCAATTCAATATACATTACATTTCTGGGGGGACTCCTTTATTGGTTGGTTTCACTGATTCAGATTAGGCCGGTGACCCTGATGATCGAAAGTCTACTGTAGGTTATGTTTTCATCCTTGGTTCAAGACCTGCCACTTGGGCCTGTCAAAAACATCATGCTATTCCACTTTATTCAGCAGAAGCAGAGTACTGAGCAATGATAAATGCAAGTCAAAAATCCTTGTGGCTTTGACAGATCCTTTCAGAGTTTGGATTCCAGTAGGATCATCCGACTAGCCTTTGGTGCAACAATCAGAGTGCCATCAATCTCGCCAAAGACCGAGTTCAGCATCAGTGCAACAAGCACATCGTGCTACACATACACTTCATCAGAAATCTCATTCATGATCAAGTTATTGAAGTTCTTTTTTTCCCTACAGAAGATCAAGTTTCAGACATTTTCACAAAGTCTCTTACAAAAGATTTTTTTTCTAAACTTCGATCTATGTTAGGAGTTCAAGAAGTTTTCATTAAGGGGGGATAGGCTCTAATTCCTCCTTCATTGTCCTATTGTGTCACTATTGTAAATTCTTCAATCCTATCCCAAGTTATTCTTAAGGGGGGGTGTTATGATATTTAGACATTGAGGATTTAGTTAAGATCTACTTGGTCTAATGTGTCATTAGGTAAAAGTGTGTTTCTTTAGTATGCATTAGTATGCATTTTTAGTTAGGAAATACGATGGTCATGATATGTTCCCGACATAGAGTGATCTGACAATTCATATTATCCTCGATCTTAACGACCATTGATCTGTGGCTTGACACCTGATTGGTCCATGATCTCTATTTAAAGAGCATGGTGGGTCATTTTTCGATGATCGATTATGAGAAACTCTCTTGTAAAATCTCTATATAATATTTTTCTTTTACATTAATAAATTGCTCCAAGTGGTCGTGTTGGTTGGGGTCGTGGATTTTTCCCCATAGGGGTTTTACCACGTCAAAAAATCAGTGTGTTGATCTTTGATCTAGTTGTGTGAGTGGTTACTGAAGGTGCCTGTCCTCTATTGGAATACTTGTGTTGTCGAACAAAATGAATATGAATGTAGGAGATTATTTTTGTTTTAGGTACGGGAATGTGTTGGTACAAGATTTATTTACAAGAATGATATTTCTTCTCGTGGATAATCCAATTAAAGATGCAGTCACACCTATATAATAATAACACTTAACAATATTTAACAAAACCATGATGACTAAAACAATGCATAAATACAAAATAAAAACCATAATATAAAACAAATTATAACTATTATGTAAACAATATTCACAAAACTTTATAATGAAAATAAAACAACCAACTTAACAAAGAAACTTCTAAATAAACAATTAACAAAACAATATAAGCACATTATTGCTATTAATATTATAAATTTTTAGTCAATAAACAATAGAAAAGATTATAACAAAACAATATATAAGAAACAAACATTACACATGTATTAATAATCAAACATTACACATGTTTCAACTTACATCTCAACATTTTTAAATAAGACTTAACAAGGGACAAAAACAAAAAACAAATGTAAACGCAAAGCATACAGTGTAATGGATATAAGAACAAAACTTATTAAATAAATCATATATAAGGCGCACAATACATGGAACGAAACAAAACTTCAAACCAATGTGTGGATTCAACCATGAATGAATATTTAAGAATCTATTTGCAGTGTTAAAGAAATACGACAAGTGAAATAAAGGCAATGAAGGCTGGAGCTATCTGCATTCTTTCTTTGCAGTGTTAGAATGATGATGAGCGATCTAAAATTAGTGTATGAAAGAAGGGAAGGCGGTGTTGATCTGAGGAGAAATAACATGAAATTATAAAGTTGAAAAAATACAAACTGAAATTAGATGCACAAAGTTGTAGATAAAAATAATTAACTCAAAAATTTAATTAATAAAAAAAAAGAACAGAAATTAAATGCACGCAAATCTAATTAATAAATAAAATGGACAGGATGTTACCGGATCTAGGGGGCCTTCCCAACCTATACAACACTCATGGAGAAGCTAACTCACATTGAAATGAAGCTTAGAATGCCAACGATCAATCAATTCTTCATTAATCATAAAAATATTGTTTTCAATGTAATATTGCTTAGCTCTTTTTTAATGCAATAATAATCCTCTCTTCTCTACTCTAATATCAACCGTATTTATACATAAAAGAGAAATGTCTAAGTCGAACTGCCTTAGCAACATTCCATATTGGGTGATAAACAAACATGATTTCTTTTGATAGGGTTTCAACTTAAAATAGAAAATGCATAATTTAAATTGTCTATTTGGTACAATTTAATCAAACTTTCACTCCATGCTAAAACTTGGAGGCATGAACTCTTTGTTAATAAATCATATCTCTGATTTGTTTTTGAATGGATGCAATCAATTGAGGATTCTCGATATAATTTTGTGCACAAGGAAAAACAAATTGGAGATTTTGTGTAGCCACGATTTTGATCCCATCCTCTTTGAAATCCACATGTTTAACGTCCTCGTCCACCAACAGGTCGGGCAATGATACCAAACACAACCTTAACTTATCCTTTAAAGCTATGATACCAATTTGTAATGTCCCTAACCATCAACCACACTGTCAGGCAATGCTAGTACACGGAAACATTCTCATACTTATATAAATAACATGCATTAAATCAAATTAAGACATTTGACATGGATTTACTGTTGTCATACAGACTTAAGTAGAAATAACAACAATTCAAAATTGCAACGAAACACATGATAATATTGCAAGCATCACAGAACATGCATTTTAATTAAGTACATAATTAAACACATAATGATACTTATCTTTGAAACTGTAATACACCACCAGTTGCATGTAGACCTTCCATGAACCTCCCAACCTTAGACCGCATTGCTCATCACTCTCAGCAGTAGGTCACCCCTGAGCTAGGACTAAGCTCCACTGGGTAAGGGAATCCTAGGCTAGGAAATGTCAACCTAAGACACATAGTTTATGAGGAAGGATTCTCTCCTGGGAGCCACTTATGCCCACTTCTTATAGACTCTCATTGCTCACATGCATGTCCCACCCCAGGAGTATACACCTTCACTGTCACCAAGACAGTCCTTCAACTACTAAACCTCCCTTGCCTTGGGCTTCAACAATAGGCCAAACTAGAATTCTCAGAGCTTTGTGGCAGCTACAGGACCCCTTCCAGGATTTCTCACTTTACCCATGCACTCTCTCACCTGAAGAGAGTCGCCCACAAGCCTAACAACTTGCTTCTTCAACCACAACTACCTCCCTCACCTGGAGAGAGTGTTTCACGTAGGCCTGTCAACCTGCATCTTCGGCTCCGTTCCGGCAAAAGGAGAACAACAGTGAGACTAAGAAAGGAATGAATGATGGTAGCCAATCACACTCAGCAAAGGGATTGTGTGGCCACTACAACCCATAGTTATAACACAAACGGCATAGGAAATTGCAGTATGCTTAGGTTTCATAGACGACAACAACCCAGACAATTAAGAATGAACTTGGATTTGCAGAATGGATAAACCGGGTTCACAGGACACACAGGAGACACGAATCAGTCCACAAGTTTTACCACTAGTTTGCAGGGTGCATGACAAGGAAATTATGTAGAGGTTGATGATGGATACCAAACACAGAGACTAGACGGAATTCACGGGAATACACCAGTTGATCATAGAGGTCTCACGGTTTTGGTTTTAAGAGTTGTGTGAGGTATGCAGCGATCAGACACCAACTCCATACAGTTTAGATAGTGGACGAAAAAATGGAGGATTAACCCCCATCACAGTTCAATTCTTGGGTTAAATTGCATGTGTTTGGGCTGACACATGTCGCCCATGAAGATACATGCACTCCATCAAGTATTCATTCCCTTTTTCTAGGAACTTAGGATAACACTTGGTCAGTTGACCACCTTAGCCTTTTAGGAAATAATAATAAATTATTATTCCCTTTAGAGGTAAGCCCCCTAGCTTAGCCTCTAGGCCCACACACTTAGCCTCCTCTGTTACCCAATTTGTGGAAGCTTAGTCCCCCATCACTCTTTCTTTGTGTTCAGTTGGCACACAATGATGTTTATATATTACATTAATGATCTGCATAATTACATATACAAAATCAGTCCCCTGGCCTTAATACTTAGGCTCTCCATCCTAATAAACAGATAATCCCACCAACTTATCAATACTTGGCTCACCAGCCTACAAAACATGATTACAATTCATAAAAATGATTATGATTCATAATATAATTGTGGCACTATGAGGGGATATTACAATCCCCTCCCCTTATTTTTGCACTGTCCTCAGTGCAACTCTTTACACAACATCAACAAGATTTTCAAAATCTTCAAAAATATGTGGGTATTCTGCCTACATAGCATCCTCATGCTCCCATGTCACATCCTCAGGATCGCACCAGGTCCACTAGACCTTTATAATCCCTATGGCTCGATTCCAGTGCTGTTTGTTTTTTCGGTCCAATATATGCATAGGATGCACTTGCAAGACACATTCTTGCTCCACCTGAATCACATTCCAATCAATTACATGATTAGCATCAGACATATATTTCTTAAGAAATGAAACACAAAACACATTATGTATAGTCATGGATGCAGGTAATGCAAGCATATATGCAACTGGCCCAATCCTTTCTAGGATTTCAAATGGCCCACAAAATATGGTTGCCAACTTGGAGCAGCTTCCCAGCTTCAGGGAACTTCTATTGGATTTTACTTTCATGAAAACATGGTCACCCACTTTAAACTCTCTGTGGGTTCTGTTCTTATCAGCATAACTTTTCTTCCTGTCTTGGGAAGCCTTTAAATTATGCTTCATTTTTAGCATCTATTCTTCCATTTCCTTGAGCAACTCTGGCCCAACTACTACCCTATCAAATGGATTATCCCATCTTACTAGAGTATTGCAATTTCTACCATACAGTGCTTCAAATGGGCTCATCTTCAACGATGCTTGATACCCATTGTTGTAGGCGAATTTTACCAAATGTAGGTAGTCTTCCCATTTCGATGGTTTGTCCATCACATACATCCTTATTATATCTTCTATTACTTGAATCACCCTCTTTGTCTTCCCATCAGACTCAATATTATAGGTTGTACTAAAGTTCAGATTCATTTTGAACCCCTTGAATAATCCTTTCCACAAATTTGAGGTAAATTTTGGGTCTCTGTCAGACACAATTGTCTTGGGAATACCGTACAATCGTGCTACTTCTCTCATAAAAATATCAACAACATCCACTGCCTTGTGAGTAGTCTTTAGTGGAATAAAATGGGCATCTTTCGTAAGCTTGTCCACCACCACCATGATTGAATCATGTTGCTTGTCAGTTCTGGGAAATCCTGTGATGAAATCCATTATCACCACTTCCCACTTCCACTCAGGAATGGGTAAAGGTTGTAGCAACCCTATTGGGTGTCTGTGATCATATTTAACCTTCTAGAACTCCATACATATGGTGATGTATTCAACAATATCTTTCTTCATACCTGGCCAAAAATAATGGCTCTTGACTTCTACCACAGTTTTCTGATATCCAGGGTGCCCTGCATAAGGCACATTATGCATTTCATGAAAAATCATAAGTTTCAAGTCTTGGACACTAGGTACATAATTTTTTTTCTTGTACAGAAGTATTCTGTCAGTTTCCAATTTATAATCCTCCACTTTCTGTGGCATATTACCTTGATGTAGCTTTGCTACCAAATCCCTGTACTGCAAATCTGTATTTGTAGCCTCCAAAATTCTACTTTTAATATCAGTTAGGTACATGCTAATGGTTGTATCATGTAATTCATGTACTATCATACTGAGTGCATCAAACACTTTGTTTTTCTTCCCTTTGATATTCTTGATATCAAAGTCATACTCAGAAAGAAACTCCAACTACCCACTCTTCCTAGCATTCAAGGTTGGATGATCAAACAAATACTTCAAACCATTATGGTCTATCCTCAGTTCAAACCTCCTTCCCATGAGGTAATGCCTCCATTTCTTTAGAGCGTGTACTATTACTGCCAAATCCAAATCATGAGTGGCATAGTTCCTTTCATGCTCTTTCAACTTTTTGGATTCATAACAAATTACGAATCCATTCTAACTAAGGACTCCTCCCAATCCTTCTTTGCATGCATTTGTGCACACCACAAAGTCTTCATTCGGATCTACAATCCTCAGGATTGTAGCACTTCTTAACAATTGCTTCAATTGTTGGAAGCTTCTCTTACAATCCTCTGTCCACTGAAACTTCTTCTCCTTCCTTTGCAAGGAAGTGATAGTGTGAGCTATCCTCGAGAACCCCATGATAAAACTTCTGTAATAACCAGCTAGACCCATAAAGGATATGAATTCCGTCATGTTCTTTGGCTCTGACCATTCTCTGATGGCCTCAATCTTCTTAGGATCTACAACTATCCCATCCTTTGAAATAATATGCCCCAAGTAATGGATCTTCTCCTGATAAAATGATCACTTTCTCAACTTGGCATACTGTTGGTTCTCTCTTAGCACTTGCAACACCATCCCCATATGTTGTTCATGCTCTTCTTCCAACTTGGAATACACCAGAATGTCATTCAGGAAGACTATGAAAGACTTGTCTAGATAGTCCCTGAATACATCATTCATCAGGCACATAAAAATAGTGGGTGTGTTCGACAGCCCAAATGACACCACTATGAACTCGTAATGACCATACATTGTTATAAATGTGGTCTTGTTGATGCCTTCATCCTTTATCCTTACCTGGTGATATCTTGACTTGAGGTCTATCTTTGAAATTATCTTTGCATCCTTCAATTGATAGAAGAGGTCATCAATCCTTGGCAAAGTATATTTGTTCTTTACAGTTACTTTGTTCAGTTGTCTGAAATTGATACACAATCTCAGCATCCCATCCTTCTTCTTCATGAATAGGACCAGGTCTCCCCAAGGTGACACACTTGGGCATGTATACCCATTTTTCAGAAGCTCTTCAAGTTGCAGTTGCAGCTCTTTCATCTTTGGCGTACTCATTCTGTAAGGATCTTTTGACACTAGAGCTTCTCCAGGCATCAATTTTATAGAGAAATCAATATCTCTCTTTAGAGGTAATCCTGGTACCTCCTGGAATACATCTTCAAATTCTTTTAGTACTGCATGATCTCCAATACTTGATACCTTATCCTTAGGTGTTTCCTCCACATGGGCTGCAAATAATTGACAACCTTTCATGTAGCACTTCTTCAACTGCATTGCTGAGATTTCTCTGATTGCAATAGCTCTGGGAATTCCTTGGACTATTTTCCAATTTCCTTCCTCATCAAGGCAAGTAAATGCCTTGTTCCAACAGTCCAGGATGGCATGCTGTTGGTCCAACTAGTCCATCCCAATTAGATGATCATAAGAACCGAAAGGAATAATATTCAATTCATCCTTTGTGCTCAATCCATTTATGTCCACATGACAGGACTTAACCAACTCAGTGACTTTCCTCTTGCTTCCTGTCGCCAAATTCACTAACCAAGAATTTTCATGTCTACTTCTCAACAATTGAAAACTTTCCACCACTCTAGGATCTATATAACTATGGATAGCCCCTGAATAAATTAAAATAGTAAAGGCATGGTTGTTGATCATACCTTCTACTTCAATCATGTGTGACTAATATTCATCTTGCTTGTTTTCCATGGCTGTGTAGATCCTTGGAATTCTACTTCCCATGTCCCCCACTATTCCAGCTTGCTGAACATTGTGGACAACTCTCACTTTATCATTTCAGTGGGGGAAATCTTTGTACCTATGGTTCCCTTTACAACCCCAACATTCCATAGGTGGCGGTCTTGGCATTTTCCCACCCACTTCAGCCTTCCTGGGCTCTCTAAAAGATGGTTGTCCCTGAGTATTGTTTCTGAAAAAGGGTGGCTTAGTTCCCTTCTTCCTCTGATCCATCTAGAATTTATTCTTGTCTTCCCAAGCCTTCCATAAGGTAGGCTTCTCTCTTTTCTTCTCATATAATAATTTCACCCTCCTTATCATTTCTTCCATAGTCTTAGGATCATCATACTGGATCTTGTCCCCAATGGAAGGTGGTATTCCACTCAGATACCTTTGAATCTTGACAGTCTCATCCAAAAACCTTTGAATTACTTAACATACTTC
>ML823878.1:46256-57428 GCA_009831015.1 Picea engelmannii
AATGGAAGCTTTATTATCTTGCTATTGTATGTAGATGACATGCTTGTTGTAGGGTCTAATATGCAGGATATAAATGTGCTCAAGAAGAAATTAGCCAATTCATTTGCGATGAAGGATTTGGGTGATGCAAAGAAAATCCTTGGCATGAGAATAACAAGAGACATAAAAAATCACAAATTGACATTGTCTCAGGGTGAGTACACAGAGAAGGTGTTGGAGAGGTTTAGAATGAAGAATGCAAAACTAGTTAGTACGCCTTTGGCCATCCATTTCAAATTAACTAAGGAAATGTGTCCCAAGACACAGGAGGAGATATAATACATGTCCAGGATCCCTTATTCATCAGCAGTTGGTAGCTTGATGTATGCAATGGTTTGCACAAGACCAGATATTGCACATGCAGTGGGAGTTGTGAGCAGGTATATGAACAATCCAGGTAAAGAACATTAGGAGGCAGTAAAGTGGATTCTCAGGTATTTGAGAGGTACTACTACTCATGAATTATGTTTTGGAGGTTCAGACACTTTTCTATAGGGATATGTTGATTCAGATATGACAAGTGATAAAGACAGCAGGAGGAGCACCACATGGTATGTTTTTACTATAGGTGGAACAACAGTAAGTTGGATTTTGAAACTGCAAAAGGTTGTTGCACTTTCAACAACAGAGGCAGAGTATGTTGCTACTACAAAGGCTAGTAAAGAGATGATTTGGTTACAGAGGTTTATGGAGGAATTGGTAAAGAAGCAGGAGAACAACAGGTTGTACTGTGACAGTTAGAGTGCCATTCAACTTGCAAATAACTCAACCTTCCATTCGAAGACTAAGCATATACAGTTGAGGTACCATTTCATACGGTTCGCCTTGGAAGATGGACATTTGAAGTTGGAAAAGATACACACTAGCTAGAATCCTGCAGACATGTTAACAAAGGGAGTAACCAGGGAGAAACTGAGTTCCTACTCAGTTTCAGTTGGTCTTCAAGAATGAAGACGAAGATGAGAAATTTTCTAGGTCAAAGAAGGTTCAATGTCCAACATATACAACAACGGTGGAGTTGTTGAGATTAGTCTCAAAGTGGGAGATTGTTGGTTGTGGAGCCAGATTATCTTCCTGATTCATAGGTCCCTTCTTTCAGCCATGCTTATACCCCATGAAATATTTACACCCCAGAAGTATGTACACTCTTCCACGTGGGGGAGTGCAGAGGGGGGGTACCCCCTTTGCAGGGTTCGGGGGAAAGTGGGCCCCCAACAGGGGTTCGGGGGTGAAGCCCTCGAAAGAAAAAATGCCTTGTAAATGTATATTGTAATTTCATTGTAGATCTAGACCGTTCATTATAAGGTCACATATCTAACGGTAGAGATTATGTTAAGGTTTTTTTCCCTAGAAGGCAACCCTCTTTTATGAAGGAAATGTATTGCGGCTATGGTTTATGGTGAATATTGTATTCTGAGATAAGAGACTATAAGAGAAAGAAGAGGAAATTACAATGGGTTTGCTGTAGGTTTCATCCCTTCATATGCTGGATAATAATAAAGGAAGGACCTGGCAATTTCTCTGGTGGACGTAGCCCACACTGGGTGAACCACGTAAATCCGTGTCTCTATTGTATTGTGTATCTTCTGTGTTTTGTTTTTGCATTTGTTTTATTTTATTGCTCCACGGTCCTGTTTTTCTAACAAAAAATAGGGGCAGAAAGTGGATGTCTATGAGAAGAAGAAGAAGAAGAAGAAGAAGAAGAAGAAGAAGAAGAATCAATACTGATGTTGTGCTTCTTCATCACTGCTTCTAAGGCTGCCATCTTCTTGAAACATTTGGACTCATCATGACCATCTTTATCACAAAAGTTGCATTGTTTGTTAGTATTCTTACTTTTATATTTTGCTCCTTTGTCACCATTAGGAGCTGAAGCTGTTTGAGCGGGTTTGGGACCCTTAGGTTGTTTGTTGTTGTAGCGAGGATGTTTCTTCTTGGGATACTTGGATTTATTTTTTTGCTGGGCAACTAAGGCTTTGTTGGAGGTCCTTGCAGTGTTGATCACTCCAAGTTGTACAAGCTTATCTTCCTCTCTAATCAAAGAAGCACAAAAGGACTCAAGAGTGGGTTTTACATAAGCTTTCCCTAGAGCCTCTTTCATGGCACAAAAGGTAGATACAAACACAAAATATGCACTACCTAGCTTAGAAAGAATAAGATATATGCAACTCTCTTCCTCCATTTTTATCTTACATTCTTCACATAAAATTCTGAGTGTTTTAAACTTAGATAGATAGTCTCCAAGGCAAGAAAAATCACTTGGACTCAAGGTCAGTATTTGATTTTCTAACTGTTGTGCTCTAATAATATTGAGTTTACCAAACACAGATTCAATCGTGTTCCAAGCTTCTTCGGGGTCATCAATTCCTTGAAGGTGGTACCTTAAATCAGGAGAGATGGACATTTCGATTAGTCCACGTGCTTCGTCATTCCTATTGTTCCATTTGGATTTCTTATCATCATTAGTGGGTGCTGTTTCCTTTCCCAAGGTAATCCGGTACATGCCTTTACTTCTTAATGAATATTCCATATTGGATTTCCATTGGAAGTAGTTGTTGCTGGTAAGCAAGACATTACTTGTAGAAGCCATATTAAATATGAAGATAATGCAGATTTAAAAACTGAAACTAATGATCTGGATGGAAAGATCTCGAAAAGTTATGCGGTTTTAAAAAAAACAACACTGAAAATGGACTTCCGATGTGAGAGTTATGCCCTTTTTAAAAAAAGGCATAAACGGTAACCAAATAACCACGTGATAGTGTTAGCTACTTTATGAAGTGACCCACTTTTATAAAGAGAAGTGGGGATCACATTTACAATGAAGTGACCTTATAACAGGAAAGTTGCATGCAAAATAAATAACTCGAAAATAAAATATAAAGCTACTTATAGTGATTCACTTTTATACTTGAAGTGAAATGTGCACTCTACAATTTTTAGCATGAATTTTTTCAAAAAAAGTAGCAAAATAGAGACTTGAACTCAAGACCTCTTACTTAATAAGGCAAGTTTTAACCAAATGGTCTAGCAAAACATATTGTAATGTTCAGAAGGAGGATTGTTGTTTTTGTTGTTGACGACCTTGGAGAGCATGCTAAAAAAGAACTCTTTTCACACAAGAAAAAAATTTCGCTTCTCGATGACAACAAGGGTTAGATCTCGGTTAGCTTACCCGGAAGATGCACATTTTTCTATCTGTTTATGATTTTTCGAGATCACACAGGGCGCGGGGAAAAGAGCATACGCAGATCTAAAAGAGTAGCAACCCGAAAATAAAAAATACAAACTGAAATAAAATCAAAATAAACTTTGCAGAAATTAAAAAAATGCGTATTCATGCTTTATACCTCTGGATCTGACTGTAATGGTCGTATATTGGGAAAAAATAAACCTTTTCGAGTGAAATGAAAAATGTTCCTGAATGAAACGAGTGCTCCAAACGCAATGGAATGACCTCTCAGCCCATAAATGTACGAAAATGCCAAAAAATGGAGATGAGGCAACTCGGCTTCACGATCTCGATCTACAACAGGAGCGGGTCTTCAAACATGATTTGATACCATGTTCGAAAACACAGGTATTCCAACAGAGGACAAACACCTTCAGTAATCACTCACATAACCAGATCAAAGATCAACACATCGATGTTTTCACGTGGTAAAACCCCTACGGGGAAACATCCACGACCCCAACCAACGCGGCCACTTGGAGCAGTTTATTAATGCAAAGTAAAATATTACAGAGAGATTTTACAAGAGAGGTTCTCACAATCGATCATCGGCAAACGACCCTCCATGCTCTTTAAATAGAGATCATGGACCAATCAGGTGTTAAGCCACAGATCAATGGACATTAAGATCGAGGAGAGTATGAACCGTCATATCACTCTATGTCGGGAACATATCGTGACTGTCAGATTTCCTAACTACAAATGCATACTAAAGAAACACACTAAGAAGCACACTTTTACCTAACAACATATTAGACCAAGTAGATCTTAACTAACTCCTAAGTGTCTAAATATCCTAACAATTCTAGGAAGTATTTTTGTCTTCCATGTTGCTTAACTTGTTCTTATACATTCGGTACCTAGTCATAGACATGCTCTCAATGGGGGAAAGGATTTCCTCTAAGAGGAGGATAGGATAGGGCATATTCCCTTTAATTTTGAGATTATAGGTTATAAAGTTCTTTAGGATTTTCTCTATCTTTCTCCATGATTCTTGAGAAATATTGCATCCCCAAACTTCACATCCATATAGAATAACAAGTAACAAGAGTCTCAAAGAGGAGTTTTTTCTTATCCTAGATCCAAAGATCAACTGAATTACAATTGTTTTCAAACCCATAATAATCTTTCCATCCTCCATTTATCCTTTTCTCAATGTTATAATTCCAGTTGAGCTTGTGGTGAATATCAATTCCAAGATATTTGTAAGAAGTCGGTTCCTCCAAGTTGTTGTCTTCATAAACGAAGGTGTCATATGTGATTTTATTGGATTTAATGATCATGACTTTTGTTTTGTCAGTATTTATAGTCATACCCATATTGGAGCAAAAATCCTTGGATTTTTAACTTATCCAATATCGTGTGGACTCCTCACCATAAGAATGATATCATTAGCATAAAGAAGAAGATTGATTACTATACCAATGAGAGTTGGGTTGGCACAACCTGCTCCTTCCAAACACTCTTCTAACTTGTCAATGTATATGCCAAAAAGGGTAGGAGATAAGGGACAACATTGCTTGACTCCAATATTGCAGTTAATTTCTTTCTACAATCCCTCCATGTTCTTAAACTTGGAAATAACGTTCTCATACAACCTTATAGCAATAACGCTCAACTCGAAATGCACTTTTATCTCTTCCAACCTATCACAAAGGTTTTTCCTGGGAATTGTGTCAAAATATTTTCTGAAGGCAACAAAACAACACAAAAGATTGGTTTTAGTATTGCGGAACTCCTCTGTAATGATCCTAAGGGTAACAAGATGGTCCACAGTTGAATGATATCTCCTAAACTTGGCTTCGCCTTTAGCTCTTTTCCCGTGACTTTCTGGCTAAAGACTAATCTCTTTTTCCAAAATAATTCCATAAAGCTTGGCTAAGATCAGGATAATCATAATGATCCTACAATTAGAGGGTATGTTCCTATCCCCACTTTTAAAAATATGTACAATGAGGCTTTGTGTCTAGGGTTTAGGGAAGTCATGTTTGATTGCTAAATTGAAGAGCTTGTGTATGTGAGGGATGATGATAGGGCCTTCAATTTTAAAAAATTTAGCTTGTTATCCTTCAATGTCCTTAGCTTTCCCATTTGCAAGCCGCTTAACCCCAAAATCTATGTCATCCAAAGAAAAAACTTCATTCTTTATAGGAAGAATAGGGATGGTGTCTATGACATTATCAGACTCGTAAACACGGGTGATTTTAGGAACCCCCCCAAATTTGTATGTATAATAAGTGGGCAAATCCCCATGATACATAGGAAAAATTGAAGGCTATTTTATCAATAATATAATATGTATATATAATTTTTTGGTGAATCTTTTAGTCAATTATATAATTTTGTAAAATCTTGGCGAATATTTCACTGAATTGTAAACTCTTGTAAAATCTCGGCGAATGTTTCATTGAAATATAAACTCTTGTAAAATCTTGGCGAATGTTTCACTGAATTATAAAACCTTGTAAAGTCTTGGAATTTTTTTGATAAAGTATAAAAATATATATAATAATAGAAAAATGTATTCATTAAATTGTAATATACTATTTTTACATATTTGGAAAAATAAACATAATTTGTCCATCCTCCAGACAATGTTGCAAGCATTAGGGGTTATGTTTGTCAAGGTTCTCATATCCACAAAGTACACTCTTGGATATCCCTCTACCAGTTTTGATAATATTTCACCACAAAGTTCATATGTGTTGTGTTATCACTCCTAGAGTTCTCCTAAGGCTAAGAAGGAGACTGAAGAGGTAACCACATACCAAAATTTTTATTTGGTAGCTAGCCCTACCAAACTAGAGAGGGCTCTCTCTATGATCACAGTCAATAAGGTGACTGGAGAAGGAAAAAGATATTAGGCTAGGTTTTCAGCTCATTGAGGTTTTGAGTTTATAGGTTTGCTGGACCAAGGTCATAGATCTAGGAACTAGGTCAGGGTTTTCAAATGATCATTTGTAGGGATAAAAATGAGGCAAGGTAGCTATGTTTAGTGACATATTTGGGTTTTCATTATGTTTCATGGTTGAAAAATGAAGGATCAAAATGATCATATGACTATGAATTCATTCCTCATAAGAAATGGAACACAAACATGAATATCTCATCAAAACAGAGCATAAAACTTATGAATTCTGCTTAAAAACTAATGATATGATCACATGAAAGAATACATATGGTTCCAAGGAGAGATAAACATTCAAATTGATGATAAAACTAAGAAGAAACACTATCAATAAGCATACCACAAGAATCCCAAGATTATAGCTGCAAATGCCTATATTATTTTTGTCAAATAGTGTACACTAGCTCCACACTATGATTACCAAGTATCCCACCCTTCATTTGGATTCAATGAGTCTACATATAGATGGAAAACCAACTTTCCCCACCTGAGGGTTTGAATCGTTCCTCATAGGATCAGATCACAAGAATATCTCCAACCATACCAAAAGCTAGGGGAGTTAGAAACAACTTTCCCCTTTTATCTAAACTACTTGAGCTTATCTCTCAAGACATTAATTACAAGATACTAACCTTAAAAAGATCAAAATTAAATTTAACACATCTATTTACCATTTACATTTACCCATTTCACTTTTAACTTGTATTTATGAGGTAAAAATTTGTCACGCATAGAAGCACAACGACTGTGATAGAAGCGCAACAAATTGTAGCAGAAGAGCAACAACTTTGGAGGATGATTTAGAGGCCTTCCTTGATGATTTTTTTGATGAAAAAGTTATGAATGGAAATATGAATATGTCGTCTACATCCTGGAGTCACTAATCCAAGCAAAAACCTACATCTAACCCCTTCAAAATTGATTTGAAAACAAGTTGTCCAAAAGCGCAAAGAAAAAAGAGGGGTCAAAGATGGAGCTATAATTCTTTAACCATAACAGATTTTAAGAAAATGAGAGAGGTTTTTGTAGATACAGTTGTTTTTAAGACAAAAATATCTCTATTTTGTGAAATTCATTCCCATGTTCTTGGAATATGTGCCACACAATAATGACTAAAATAGGCAATTAAATTGGAAAGTTTGATTTTCTGAAATAGGCCTCCAAGAAAGTTGAATATCTCCCAATATATGATACCTGTGTAAAAAATGAAGGAGGTTATTTTGAATTGTTATTTCCTTAGAAAAAACCTCCCCTTTTTTTTTTTTTTTTTTCCAAAATTCATCTTCAATTGGTTAGAAACCGCTTTTGAAAATGACGACCAAAAACAGAGTCAAAAGCGCAGCATGGTCTAGCAGAAGCGCAACACCCAACTTGTGGAGGACTTTTGAAGGCCTTCCCATGCTCCAAATTCACTTCTGAAAGATGAATTGGAAATATGTGAATGTCTAGTTGCATTAGAGTCATCAAGAACTGCACAAACCTGCTCCAAGACACCTAAAAATGCAATCTCCCAAGACTAATCCAGAAGTGCAACAACTCTCCTGTAGCAACTATATTTTTGGCATTTATCCCAAATAATAATACTTGTGTATAAAATGAAGGAGGTTTTTGTTTCTTAGTCTATTATTGACAAAAAAGTCTTTCACTTTTTTCAAATTAATCTTCCTTACTTTAGAAACCAATTTTGAAGTAAGACTGTCCCTATGTGTGGCAAATGATTTATCTCTTGAAATGATTTCTTGAGAATGGTGAAGACATGATCTCATGTGATGAAGTGGGCTCATACCTGCTGATATGAACTCCCTTATTTCTCTTCTTCTCAGTTTTCTCTGGTTCCATATTAAACCCTAACTCAATGGGAGGGGAAATTGGGGTTTAGTGTAGGGAAAAAACAAGGGATTTGGGTAGTTTAGAAATGAAGGGAGATGAAGGGGTTAGGGGGTTTCTAAATTTTTAGGAAAATTTGGGGAGGTAGGAATGGATGTTAGGAAGTGGGGGAAAGTGAAATTTCAGGGAGAGAGTGAGGGGAAGGGGTCCAAAATGTCAAAACACACTCCTAGCTTAGGAAAGTATAGTCTAGGCTAGGGTTTGTGTGAAAATGATGATTTTGAGGGATAGGAGTGAGGGAAAATGTCTATGGAGGTATATGGAAAGTGGGGGAGGGTAATTGAGCTTAGTTTTGAGGGTTTTTCTCAATATTTCAACCAAAGAGACTATGAAACCAATCAAACCCCAGGAGAGGAAACCATGATCTTTCCAAGCATGAACTGAAGAAAAACAAGGTATAAGAGGAGAAAAAGAGTTCCACTTACTTGTAATTGATATTATGAAACCCAAAATTGATGATGCAACCCTATGAAAATGAAATTTGGGCACCCTTGAGAAAGCACAACACACTCTGGCAAAAGTGCAGCGCTGCCAGTGAAAAGCACAATGCTGGAAGAAACTTGGGTTTTGATGGCAAGGAATCCCTTGTATGAGAGTGAAACTAAGTTTTGTTGGTGGAGAGATGTCTTATAAAGTTGGAATGAGCAAATGATAAGTTCTTTTTGGTCTTTTATAGCTTGGAAATTGCTTTTCTCCTTTGGTGATGTAGTGACCCCACCATGTCCTTTCACATTCTGATTTGATTTGCTAATGAACTGCAACCTTAGAAATTTATTGCATATATTACATCTTGATGAATATAAAAACACACTTTAGAAACCTTTATTGAAGATTTTTCACTATTACTACTCCTTTAAAAGATGACTTTGATGGTGATATGACCTATTTTCATGATTTTGACCCTGTGACCTAATGATGACACAACATGGAAGAATGAGCTGAATGATGACCATGATGACCATGACACTTTTTCAAAAAGGAACGAATTGACCATGTTGATGTCCATTGACCATGAAGGCTGAAAGGAGTAGCAATAAACCTAAACAACTAACTAGTGACCAAATTTTTATTGAAAACCTATTTGAAACCATAAAAATATGTAGTAGGACCCTATCAAAAACTTGGTAAGAGCACATTTGATCACTGGTGATTGACAATACTGACATACACTAACATTGGCTCCAGCTTGGGATGAAAAATCCTTTAGGAGGTGTCAAGAACACCGTAGACTAGGTCACCTTGTTCATTGGGCCATGGAGTAAAAAATAAAACACTAGACACTCAAAACTGAAATAACTAACTAAAACAAAATCTGACCCGATTAAACAACTTGACTACTGACTGAACTTAGTTATGGAAGCAGACCATCGAGATCTTAGGGCCTTCATCCCGGGCTTCAAATCCTGATGATAACTTTCCTCCCGCTGAAGACATATATACAATCATGTGAAATGATCCCTCCAGTGTAACCAATCCAACAAATGGCTACTTACTTGAATCATGCTCACACTTTCCTTGAGTAGGCAGAAACAACAAAATATAGGAAACTCCGAGTCTCCACTGAAGATGTGTTTTTGGTCCATAAATACAGGAAAATACATCCTCCCTGTTAACTGTAGCAAATCAGTAAAAGGATCTTCAATAATTTGAAATGTTACCTTGTCTTGAGATCCATCAAAAACACAAACACACCCTTCATTTTGATATGAAAGAACACTTGTTTGTTGATCCATAGGAAGGCATAGGGAAGTATGACTTTCTGCTATCCGAGTGTTGGCTGTAAATTCCTCAGGTACGAGTAGCTTTTATTCTATCACTGGCATACTATCTATTTCAGACTCATACTCCTCCCATTCATTGTCTAAATTATCCTTGAACAGAAAAAATTCTTCAAGATTATTAAACATGACAACCCTATCCTCTTCATGAAAGAAAACAATCCTTGTTTGCTGATCTCCTTGTAGGAAATTGTCATCACAAATTGGCTTTCTCACAACAACTTCATGTACAGTTTCATCAGTTTTATGACTGTCATCATTTAAACCAAGATTTACATTTTCAATAATAGAAGAAGTTTCACTCACACATTCTTGACTGTGTGAACACTGTAAGGGCTGCAAATCTTCATTAGCTTGGGCTGTAACATGAATTTTTAGGAGCTGATCTATTTCATCTTCAGACAGAGGAGAAAATTGAGTTTGATAGCAGTTAATAGTGGCTCGGTGATTTGTGTGTTGCTGAATTGTAGATGTCGATTCTGCTAACATGTCATCAATATCAAGAGAGAAAACCAGTTGTTCATTATTATTGAACTCAGAAGATGAAATGTGACTATTAATATCCTGTTCAATTTCATTTATAGTCAAAGGATAAACATATATTGGTTGAGAGTTCTCATTACTGATTTCTACCCTTTCATCTTGATGTAGAGAAAACTCAGATAAAACCTCTTCAATCTCATGAGTGACAAGATCCTCATCATCAACATCAATCCCTATGAATTGAAAAATTTGCTCAAATTCCCACATGGAATTGCAGAGGGAGAGTGGTAGGCTAACTCAACAAGGTCTTTGCATCAACTCCCAAAGAAATTATTTTTTCTGTCATTTACAACTTTACAATGTTAAAGTTTTCCATTCTCATGTTCTGCATTTTTCATTTGAAGGAAACCTTCAAGTTTCAAAGGCTTATTAATATTGATTCTTTGGTGGGAGAATGTCCAAGGAACTACCCCTCATTTAATAAAGGAATTACAATTACCTCTCCAAGTTTAAGGTCACAGAGGATGGCAAAGAAATATTGACCTCTTAATTGCAAAGGATCAACAAGGTGGAGATATGAAGTCAAGACCTTGTCAATTGAAGAGAGATTCCAGTAGGGTGAGGAATTTCAAGCCCAAATCCAAATATGAAACCCCATGAGGAATTCTGGAGAGGACAATAGGTATAGGAAGAGATACTTCAGTAAAAGAAAAACAAATCTTTAGTGATTCTTTGCAAAGTTTCTATCATCGACTATAAGGGAGTCAACAAGGGGTGTAATGTACCCATATCAAAATGTAAACAAAATACATCTTAAACAATATATATACACAATTATCATTAAT
>ML823878.1:57451-68690 GCA_009831015.1 Picea engelmannii
TATATCCAAAGTGTGCCCATTGGAATTTTTTTTCAAACAGAAAAAAATTATTAGTTGGGCTGTGTATAAAGATATCAACAATTTCATGATTATCCTATTTTAAGAAAAACTTGTCAGCATGCAACTCATTTTTCTTTTTTGTATGTTACTCAGATATTAGTAGGTATATAGTGTATACATGATATGCATAAAGTTATGTTGTGGTTTCCTCCTCTATGCAATGGGTCAATAGATTTTTATTTGTGAAGAAAGCAAAATCATGTGCTTCTCTGCTTGACAATTCTCCTTTCTGTGCAATGGAGGGTTTTCAAATCATGAGGCAGACAAATTTTGATCGTAGTAGGACAATAATATGTTCTCGATGGGAGAAAACCCTGGTCTATGAAAAATTCTCACCCGCTTTAGCACTTGACTATATCCCACTTGACAAATGTGTTCTTAGCACATTGTTTTTATTTGGTAGCACCATTCAGAGTTTGTTTCCTTTGTCAAAATCGAATTTGTCATCAATTGTAGCCCTGGAAGGAACATAGTAGCTAAGTGATGGACTTCCATATTTTTTTCTAGAGGCAACATACCAATCTGGAAAAAGGCAATCCCAAAAACATTTAATGTGATTTTGATTGTCATAGTTAAGAGAAGCATTGATCACTCTGTTAGGTACATTTTGGCTATTACATGGTGGCAAGTTTTTGTACACCAAGAGATTGCAATAAATTGATTCCCCATCCAAGTTGTGATGGATTGAACGCTGCAATGAGAGAATGGTTTACTTTTAATATTACAAATCACTAAAAAAAAATAGTAGCTATGATGGCATCAATTAGATAATTGTGATCATGACTATACATGTGTCATTGTCTTCTCTGAGATTAGACCTCAAAACTGGCAAGACCTATTTGTTTGAGTCTCAAATAAATGTTTTTATTCTACAACCACATTAGAAACACCCTCTTTTAATTATGGCTGAGATGATGCAACATGAAGTGATGAAAATGTATACCAACACAGAACACAGTCTAGAGCATTTATGATGCAGTAGGAAAAGGCTAATCAGAGAAAATAAAAATAAAAATCAAAAGAACTAAATAGAGAAATTGAGAATGCATCCACGTGTTCTAATTTCTGGCTCTGAATAAGCAATGCATAACATCGATCCAACTATGATAAAACCTTCAATTTAAGAGAATGAAAGCTTGGATTGAGCTTAGGCATCCAAATATAAAGGAACAACAGTATCCAACAAGGATTCTTGTAGATGAGAGGTGCCTAGATTCCTAACTAGAGATGTTGGTAGAGTATCCATGTGGGACATTACACTAACCCTATAACATAGTCTTAAGGTTCATAAGACTTACATGTTTTTTATTTTTTTACTGTAAATCATATCCATCATGAATTTGTATTTTCATCATCATTCATAACCTCGGTGTGTGTCATCTCTTTGGCATAGTACAACTAGGCATCTATAGACTACAAAAAGAAATTTTCTTGACTTGATGGCAGGATACAAGATTATTCTCTATATAAGACATACTGGGGTAAGTAAAATAGATAATTGGCTATGTTGATTGAAGAGGCATGCTAAAAGGGCCTTTAAAGAAACTACTCAAGATGTAGACTCTGCATATTGTTTTAGCAGATTATGGGACCATTTCGGTCTAACCCTCTTCAAGTGTGCCCTTGAATGGTACTCAAAATCAACCTACTCTCAAGCTAGGCATTTAAAGTATCATTTCCCCATATCACTAGTTCGCTTAATGCAAAGAAATTAGATGCGTGAAACTAGAGTTTCCAAGCATAATTTCAGATTCAAGAATATCAATGATAAAACTAAAATGGATTATGACTTTCATATCGACAAGAAAACTCTTAAACGATGGTATTCTCATGTTCTAGTACTAGCATTGTGCTATTATTTGGAGAAGCTCGAAGGTAAAATGGACTATGCATTGTGGTATTATTTGGACAATGTTGCTTGTCATTGAGGCTTGGGTCACCTCTTATAGCTTCTAGTGTGGGATCTGAAATAGCCATGCCATCGAGGTTCTTGAGAGGTATGGATAACCCCCTGAGTCACACTAATCTAGAACCAGGGACCATACCACTAATGACTCATGTCTTGGTACCCTTGGGTTACTTAGAGTAGCTGTTAGAAGTCTATTATAAAGTTCTGGAAATAAAATTTCATAACAGTCTATGGTTTGAGTTTGGAATTGGATCACTTTTCTAGTACAAGCACTAACAATGATTTATGTGGTTGATTCTATTGTTTTCTAGAACACTTGGCTCATAAACTCATACACAAATACCACTGTGTCATTTCAACACTTCTTGTGGGAATTTTCACATCATATGTTTAAAGGGTTTTATTGCTGGAATATTTCATGAAGCTGTACTTCGATTTGACACCCTTTGATCAAACATTACTCCTTGGATATTTCTAAATTCTCAAACTTAGGAGTAAATTTCATCAATTCAAGCTAGACAAGACTCACACTTGCAATAAATCAACCCTAGTGAAATAAATTTTCATAGGAAAATTCTTCCCATCACACAATTACTACAACAGTTTGAATTTTTGAGTTTCATACATATAAAAAACAACTTGAATATAGAGGTAGATAGGATCATTAATCAAGTTTCTTTGAAGAAGTCCATCTCCCTAAGGATTTGCCAGTTTGCTTAGACTTCTTAGTTTTCTTGTTGGTAGTATTTATAAGATCTTTTCTCCTATAGTTTTACATCCAAACTTTTCCTTGGTCCTTTTCAGAGTAGTCCATGTTTTCATTTATACCATATGTAAACACCCCATTAGCTAAATCATCAAAAGAGGATTAAATATCTCAGTTTCAGATCCACTGGGATTTATCCAAACACTGGTTTAGTTGCATTAATAATATCATTGAGAAAAGGAAAAGTTATTTTTCTGCATGCAATGCACATGGAAATAACAATAGATAAAAATTATGGCGGTGATTCCTTTAAGGACAATACTTCTCATGGTATTTTGGAAGATAAACATCCCCATACCTTCTGTGTTTATGGAGGCTGAAATAACCAAAACAAAATAGGTGCAAATTACAATGTTCATTCATATAGCTCCAAGGGCTTAGTGTAAGCTTCCCCCCTAGATTCCATATTGCCTCCATTTTGTGCAATGGACTTAAAGATATTGCCCCATTCAACTAACAAGTAGTGAATTGGAGGTTGAAGGTCTTGAGGCAACAATTCCTCTTGTAACCACCCTTGACTCATGGCCCAAATTACTCCACTAAGAATAACTTATAATGGAGAAAGGAAGCCCATAAATTTCTTCATCGATGTCTTAAATAATTTCAAGTATATTCTCTTCTCTTTACCTCCATTTCAACTTGGATTTACAAATTCCATGAGCCATTGGTAGCTACAGGTTTGATGTGTGCATCTAGCTATCAAAATATCTCAACCAACTTTTTACTTTTGGAATATAGAATATTACCTTAGTTACAATTAGAAGGTAATAGTTCCCAGACAAGAGTTGTTCAATTCACAAACAAATCCTGTTGCCTGTTCCCACAAAAAGGTCATCTTACACTGGCACAATGCTTATCAATGAAAACAGATAATGTCCAAAGTTATTCTAGGTAGGCATTTTAGTTTAGATTGGAGACTCTGTGATTCTACAACCTTGAGGATTGAAATACTTATGTTCTTTCCTAGTGATGTGAAGGCCGGATGAAGAACAAAACACAATCTTGCTAGTGATGTTTCAACAACAGAAATGAAACAAGGAATATGTCAGGTAATTGTTGTAATATCCTGGTCTAGCATTCAATAAAAATAGATACATTCACTGTCTAATCCTCAAAATACTAAGTGGAAAAGTTTAGGATTACCTGATATAAAATTTGATGTCTAAACAAGATTGAATTATTTCACCACTAATTATGTCTTTATCTTCTCTTGAATCGTGCTATTGATTTTCCCTACCAATACCCTCATCCACGAAATTCCCAATACCACAAAATTGGACTATAGAGCCAACTAAAACATGAAGCTCCCTGCCAATACCCTCATCCACGAAATTTATACAAGATGGGAGGGAAGAATCACTACCAAAAATCCCCTTTTTTAAAAAACTGGGCAAACAAAAGGTTTAGTTGCTCGATACCCCAAAATTTGGGCGAATGAAAGCGTGAACCCTAAAATATACAAAAGGGGAGGGCAAATTCGCTATCAACAAGTACCATTTTTCTGGAAATCAGGCGAATGGAGCTTGCAGCTAGAAATTCCATGGGCAAAAAATATTTTTTTTCCCTCTCCCTCATAAAAACCTGGGCTAACTCTCTATACAATTTTATTTTTAAAATAAAATAGGAGCGAATGATAAAATAATAAAAAAACCACTACAACAGAAAAATTCGCCCCAATCAAAATTGGGACCCCTTTAATTTTGCCCCTAAAATTATCTATGCTTGTAAATACTTTTAAGGTATGAATTCCAATCGCTTAAGGGAATCATGTTATTTTCTTTAGTATTTCGAATTATAATTAGCCTTCAGAATTTCATAGAATCAAGCTTAGATAGGTGTAACAACTGCTCTTTCCTTTTATTTATATAGTAATTCTTTTTTTCTTTTAATTATAGATTTGTATGTATTGATCTTATCGAGTTTGAAGGACTCATTAGGAGCATCTCTAATAACTTTCCTATCAATTTTGCATTCTTTATCATACCAAGGGTTGATTTTTCTATTCTTCTTTTTATAGGACACCTCGAAAGAGAACTTGCTAATAGAAGTGGAAAGAGGAGTTGTAAAATTATGTTAGAGGTCTTCAATGTTATCCTTATAAGTTAGGAGATGCAATTTACTATTTAAATCCTTCAAGAAAAGATCAACTTTACTTTTTTCAAAAAGAAGTTGCCTTTGATTATTAGAATTTTCTTCCATGGCACTCCTATGCATGACAAAGTTTAGAGTTAGGGTTAAAGGTCTATGATCAGATTTGGTTCATGGTCATTTAAAAGGTCAAACATTACTATTTGATTGGAAACATGGATATAAGATATCATGTAATCCACGACACTACTACCTAGACCATGAATACAGGTCATCTAGTTGGAGTTGTTACACTTCGTCACTCCATTGCAAATTATAAGGTCTCAAGAAATATAGAGCTTGACTAGCTCAGTACCAACAAAATTCTCAGTTAGGTATTCAAAGCTTCTTTTGTAGCTATTAGCTAAAACAAGGTCCTTATCTAGCCATAAAGGATTATGGTTGGAATCATTACTTAAAAGAATAGCTTCGTTAGTTGTAATTCTAGCATTAAATTCCCCTAGCAAAAGGATATTACCTTCATTGTAAACATCTTGTTCTAAAGTATTATAGGGACAATTTCTATCTAGATTGTTTTTCTTACAAAAAGTAGAATTAAAAGGTGCAAAATAACAAATTGCTATATAGATCTTCTTAGCATTGATGTCTGAAATTTATATCCAAATGTATTGATTGAGAGGGTCAATCTTATGAAGTTGAATGTGAGGAGAAATGCTCTTTTTAATATAATAGGTTGTGCCTCCTATCCCTTTGTGGTAGGATTTTTTGTTCCACGCCGACCACAAGACAAATCCTTCTATGTTAGGGACCTTAGACTCTTCATGCTTCCATGTTTCAACTAGACAAATAATATCAATGTCTCTCAGGATACAGCTTAACATAGGACCTTTGTTCCATGGAAAGCCACGACAATTCCAAAAAATGATCCTAAGTGTCCCAAAATCCCATTTATTATTATCCTTCTGGTCTCTATCCCTAACAATAGCTTTTTGACTTCTAATTATTTCCCATTTTACTTCTTTCCTGGTTTCTTTTACCTTTTGAACTTCCTTCTTTAATTCAACTTAGTCTTCGGGAATAAGGTCTTCATTTATACATATTCCCGACCCTTTTAAGCTTGAAGATTTATTGAGTATGCTATATTTATGGTCAGTACAACTTACTTTGGCACATATAAACCTATCTTTATGTTCAATTATTTTTCCTAGCCTCTTCGCTTCTATGAGATAAGTTGTTTCAATTTGTGATTTATTTTTTAGTTCTTCTAAATTCACTATTGCTAGTGTATCCTCCTCTTGTTGTTCTTTTATACCAAAATTTATGAGGTTCAAGGATCTTTTATTACACTCATGATCCAATTTGATTAGCTTATTCATTTCCTCTTTGATGGGTTTGATATCCAATTTGTTTTCTAGACTACTTATGGCTGAGTTGTTGGTTATTTTTACTTCTAGCTCTTTAATCCCATCTCTCAAGTTGCGATTTTCTTCAACCTCTTCTTTTTGGGTTGATTGATTGTTGTTGTTTTTTTTGTTTTTGTTTTAATCCATTTCTTGTATTCTAGCTTCCATTGTCTGCAATTGACTCTTGAACCCTAACAATCTATCCTTTATCTGAGTTTGAATTGTATTTTCAAAAATTCTAATTTTTTTATCAAGCATTACTTATAACTCGATTTGAAGTTTTACTTTTCTTTCTTCACTCCTTTTTTCTAATGATTCTAACTCTATTTGGAGATTTTCATCTCTTCTCTCTTTTTTTTTTTTTATGAATATATATATCTATATATATAGATAAAGACTTTGTAGAGTTACTTTGGAAGGCCTCCCTTCCACAGGAGTTAATCCAAAACTAAAGAGTTATTTTAATGCTCTCCACACATAGATATTTAATGCTTTCTACCCATAGTTATTCCAAAACTGCAGAGTTATTATAATGCTCTCCACACATAGTTATAATGCTCTCAGTGTATCACCGTGACTTCAAAACCACAGAATGTATCCTTAGAACCACAAATTTATTCAAAACCGCAGAAGGTATCAAAACTCAAAACCGCTCAAAACCACAAATAAAAAATTAACACAATGGAGGTTTCATCGTTCAAAACCGCAGATAGTATCATCGTTCAAATGTATCACTGTTCAAAACCGCGGAAGGTATCACCGCTTAAAACTGCAGATAAAATAT
Organism: Picea engelmannii; assembly: GCA_009831015.1. Taxonomy (NCBI): domain Eukaryota; kingdom Viridiplantae; phylum Streptophyta; class Pinopsida; order Pinales; family Pinaceae; genus Picea; species Picea engelmannii. The sequence continues at coordinate 64,462 of ML823878.1, forward strand.
TGCCACAATGGAGGGTTTCAATGTTCAAAACCACAAAGGAATCACCATTCAAAACTACAAAAGGAATTTGTATTATATGTATCACTAGATTTTTTTAATATAATTTTAATAATTTATATTTAAATTTTGACAAATTTATTATAATTTGTATTATATGTATCACTTTATTTTTTTTATATATATTATAATTTAATATTTAATGTTTATTCAAATATTATATATAATAATTTTGTATTAATAAATATAAATATATAATAAAAAAATTAAAAATAATACTTTTTATATATTTCATAATTTTTTTTAATAAATATGATTTAAAATATAAAAAATCATTAACATAAATATAATTTAAAATATAAAAAATATCATTAACATTCCTTACATTGAAAAAAAAAAAACCATCATGAATTGTTATTTATTCTATTCCAAACCATTTTATGGAATCTTTTTATTCGAAACCATTATGCAAGATTAATTATAAGTCTACTCAAATTAAGTATTACACCGCCTTAAGTTAAAGGTCATAATAAATAACAAACTCAATAATGAATTATATATATATATATATATTATCAACCCTTTATTATCACTTTTTGATTTTTCTTTCTATTAAACTTTATTATCCACTCTCAACTCTTTGATGGTTAGTTCAACGACTCAACCAAAAGTGGTTATTATTATTTAAACTAAATTATATTTCAGTAAAAATCAGATTTCAGAATTTTAATTCCACCTTTTTTATAATGATATAGATAATCTTTACTCATGATTAAAAAAATAAAAGTGTATGAAGTGTCCCGTGCTTGCATCTCCGTGCATGTGAGATGTAGGTGGATAGTCACCTACACCCCCTAGAGGAAGTTGCACCCCCTACAGGAAGTTGGGTTTGATAAAAGAGATGATGGATTATTTAAGGGGTTAGTTGGGATGGTTACAATTGTAACCTATTAAATCTAAATGGATTGTTTAAGGGGTTAGTTGGAATGGTTAAAGGATGGTTAAAATTGTAACCTATTAAATCTAAATGGGTTGTTTAAGGGGTTAGTTGGAATGGTTAAAGGATGGTTAAAATTGTAACCTATTAAATCTAAATGGGTTGTTTAAGGGGTTAGTTGGAATGGTTAAAACGGTCATCATTTTGATGTTTTAAAAATGTAGTTAAATATACATTTGATGTTTTTCATATATATATTTCAAGGTATATTTGAATAAGAGTTTTTCTCGGCCCTTGGTTAGGTATTAAAGAAGAAAGCAAAAATTAAAGAAGAGGAAAGACGAAGTACGAACTACGCGGAAGACACATAAACCGAGTAAGGGTCGAAGTGGTTAAAGAAGCAGAAAATAAGGAGAGAAGTAAAGGAAAAGCTATTCGTTGGGAGAGAAGATTTAGGAAGATAAAGCAACAAAGAAGATGGATCATGGACAACTCAACAAGCGAAAGAAGACATCAACAGATACTTTGGAGCACCTCGCAGAAAAGAAGGAAGGATAGGTTGGCGAAGCCCTTAAAATGCTGGTCAAGTGGACCTAGGGTTTTGGACCTAAGTTTTGGATCTAGGGTTTTGACACCTAGAATTCGGTCTAAGATTGTCTGAGAGTCATGTAATGTATAAATAAAGGTCTAGAAGAGTTGAGAGGGTTGCTCATTGTTCGTATTATGATCATATTGTTGTTGTTCATTATTGATTATTGTTGTTGAGAGCATTATTGAGTCTGTATTCTGGATCTTCAGCTGGGTGCAAAGATAAACCCTGCAACTAGGTGCACAGGGAGGGAAGAGAAAGAGAGAAAGAGAGAGAGATCCACAACTAAGTGCGTAGATAGAACTGTATGTTTTCATATAATAAATGAAGAAACATAGTTATGTGGACGTAGCCCTAGGGAGAGGGTGAACCACGTATATCTTAATGTCTTTGTGGTTGATACTGTGCTAATTGCTATCTGTTATACTGATATTACATGATTGTTAGATTAGAGATATAACTTCGCGAAGCTAAGTATAACGTTGTTAAGCATATCTAGGATTGCATTGTGTTGCGTTATGGAATCATTTTGCATTTGCTCTGGTTGTAGACACATGTGTCCTGCAACCCCCTATTGTTACTTTGTGTGAGACTGCATTTGCTTCGCAGGTGTTGCCGAAAGGGCCAGTAATTAGGGTTTGTTGGTGCGTTGTAAGAGTTGAACCCTGGGTCTACCCCTGTGCCAACAATTTTTTTAAATAAAATGTTATGTTTGTAAATGTGAATGCATTGGAACACACACACACACACACACANTTGCCGAAAGGGCCAGTAATTAGGGTTTGTTGGTGCGTTGTAAGAGTTGAACCCTGGGTCTACCCCTGTGCCAACAATTTTTTTAAATAAAATGTTATGTTTGTAAATGTGAATGCATTGGAACACACACACACACACACACATATATATCATCAAAATGTTTATGTGTCAGTGTGATGGCAAAGTAATTTTTTTTTTTTTAAACTTAGAGCATGGATATATAGAGTGTGATGGTAAAAGGTTTTTTTTTCCTATTTTGATTTGTAGTTAATTTATTTGATGGAAAATATGGGAATTGAATTTTTACTCGGTGACTTGATCTACATATTTATAGGTATAAGTATTTGAGTGTTAATAAATGATCTTGCCTCAGACACTTAGGTAGGAGTTTCAAACAACGATATTGAGTTTATTGAATAGTAGATTTTTCCATTAAAATAAATCTATTTGAATGTTTATCGACAAAGCAAAGATATGAATCAAACAATTCAGAGAAGAAAATGACACAATTCCTCTAGGACCTTTTGGTGTCTGTCGGGGACATATGGAGGCACACCACATGTCAGTATATGGTAAGACCGCATGATAATGATTTTTATGTCTTCTCCGACAAACTGCCATCCATGTGTCCTTCTTAACAAAAACTTCTTGATCTTCTTGCATAAACCCATTGCACCTCTTTTACCCCACTTCCCTGGGCCTTCTTCCTTTCATCAACACCCATGCCCAATCATGAAGAGATAATGGGAAGGATGGGAGGGGTTTCGATCTGGAAAATTTGTGAAAAATTTAACTGAATATTGGACTACATGAACAATTGCTCCTACTTTGCGACTTACAACATAATGAGAAAACACCATCGATCACCATATCCTAGAACACCATACTTCATTTTCCCATTGATTGGCCAAGGATCCCCTCGATGAGTACCTAGACTCCTTCTACCTCTTCAAATCTATTAACGGTGAGGTGAATTTTGTCAAATTATTATTGATTAGTATGGTTTCAAACAAGTTATTGACAAGTAGAATTATGTTGCAAATGAGATAATGTAAATTGAGGGTGTGAAGGTGGGTAGAGAAAGGGAAAAAAGTTGCACAATTGGCTACAAGATCATTGAATTGTTTTATGTAACAACATGTTCCAACAAATTTCCCATGTTGCTCACAATCTATACCAAATATTGCATAGAAAGCCTTTGCAAGCCTAACTCGTGGGTTTGATAATATGTCCAATTGAGTTATCAGTTTTAGAGATAAATTTATATGAAATTTTTATAAAGAGGCTCTAACAAATATTGTTGATTAATTAACATCTTATTCATATTCATTTATAATCTATGGAACTGAGATAAACACAAATAGACATAGTCAAAGTACCTTTCATAAAAATGTTGCACTCCACTCCATGCCATAGCCTACAACCATGAGAAGAAAACAAATTACACAATAAACCCCAAATCCTGAACAAATACATAGGTTCATGAATCTATGGAATCATTATTAAGGTTGTGTTATAATGATTCCATAGATTCATGAACTTGTGTATTTGTTCATGATTTGGGGTTTATTGTGTAATTTGTTTTCTTCTCATGCTTGTAGGCTATGGCATGGAGTGGAGTGAAACATTTTTATGAAAGGTACTTTGACTATGTATATTTGTGTTTATCTCATAAAAATGGAAAACACTTCCCATGAAGATCCACCTCCTTCCATACAATTTGTGTGTTGATCATAATATATACATGTGGACTAATCAATACTATGAGATGAGGTGCCTATAAGGGGGTGAAGAAAAGAATAAGGGAGATGTACCAACGACATCCTTTGCTACCATAACAATGATGTCAATGCATGACACAATGTTGGGCCTCGCCTCTTCCAATGCCTCCTTGATCTTGATCGAGTCGATTACTTTGAACTCCTGTAGAGATTTTAAGTTACATTGTAT
>ML823879.1:0-23783 GCA_009831015.1 Picea engelmannii
CTCCTAAAAAATGGTCATTCTGGAACTATTGCACAACTCCATTCCATTCAAGCCACTGCGACACCCTCTGTCATCCTGACCTCCAATCCATCATCTCCAAACATGAAGTTTTTTTTTCCACTCCCAAAGGAATTTCCCCTTCCTATTGTTTTCATGATCATTCCATTCCCCTCGTCCCCAAAAACCTTCCTGCTAATGTTCATCCTTATCATCATCCCTTTTCCCAGAAAAATGAAATTGATAAAATTGTTCAAGAACTCCTCGTCGCAGGTGTTTTTCATCCTAGTACTAGCCCCTATTTGTCTCCTCTGGTTATGGTACTTAAGAAAGAAGGCTCTTGGCGCATGTGTTCTGACATTCACTCCCTCAAAAAACTCACAATCAAATAAAAATTCCTCATTCATGTCATTGATGATCTATTGGATGAATTAAGTGTTGCCCAATTATTTACTAAACTCGATCTTCATTATGGCTACGACCAGATAAATATGAAAGAGGTAGACATTCCTAAGATTGCATTTTTCACTCATGAGGGCCACTATGAGTTCTTGGTCATGCCCTTTGTCTTGTGTAATTCTCCCTCCACTTTCCAAAGCCTCATGAATCATGTCTTCCATAATTTTGTATTAGTTTTATTTGGCGATATTCTCATCTATAGTAAAACATGGACAACCCATCTTGCTCATGTGGATCGAGTTCTTCATCTACTCTCTCAGCACCAAGTTTTCCTCAAAAAATCTAAATGTTCTTTTGGAGTCTCGGAAGTTGAGTACTTGGGTAATATTGTTGGAAAGGATGGTGTCAGGGTGGATCCTAAGAAGATTGAAGCTATGAAGGATTGGCCTCGCCCCAAGACTCTCAAAATCTTGCATGGTTTTCTAGGTTTAACAGGATATTATTACAAGTTTGTTAAGAATTATGGAAAAATTGTGGCACCTCTCACTGCTCTCCTTAAAAAAAATGATTTCAATTGGACTCCAACAATTGATCATTCCTTCCAAACCTTGAAGGAGACTATGTGCACCAATATTTTCCTCAAACTTCTTGACTTCGGAAAGACCTTTGTCCTGGAATTTGATGCTTCAGGGAGAGGAATTGGAGCATTTTTTATGCAAGATGGCCAACCTTTGGCCTTTACCAGAAAACAATTTTCGAAGCCACATTTGGGCCAATAAATCTATGAAAAGGAAATGTTGGCTATTTTTCATGTAGTGGATCTCTAGCACCCTTATCTCTTGGGGAAACACTTCCAAATTAAGACAGATCATCAGAGCCTCAAGTATTTTTTGGAGCAACGTATTTCAACCTCGAAGCAACAAAAATGGGTGACTAATCTATTTGGAAATGATTATGAGACTTTTACAAGAAATGAAAATCCAATGTGGTTGTTGACGCTCTTTCAAGAAAATATGAATATGATGGGTCCATCTTTTCCCTCCCCTTCATTGTACCATATTGGATCCAAATTGTTCACCAAGAATGTCTACAATATCCCACAATTTCGCATCTGATCCAACAAATGCAAGCCAGTTATCTAGTTTCCCCAGGGTACTCTTGGCACAATGATGAGATTCGCTACAAAGGTCATTTGTATTTAAGTAAACAGTCACAACTTAAATCCGCGATGCTTTCTGAGCTTCATGCTACACCCACATATGGGCACTGAGGGTTTACCAAAACCTATGACAGGGTCAAACGTTCTTTTTTTTGGGATGGTATGAAACATGACATGCACACTTTTGTGGAAAAATGTGATGTGTTTCAACACAACAAGGGAGAAACATTCAAATCCCCTGGCACACTACAACCACTTCTGATTCCACCCACTATTTGGAGCGATATCTCTATGGATTTCATTTTTGGCTTACCTAAATTGGGAAATACGTCATTCATCATGGTGGTAGTTGATCGTCTTTCCAAGTATGCTCATTTTTATTCTCTTCAACACCCATTTACCACCTCCAATGTGGCTCAACTTTTCATGGATCATATCTTCAAGATTCATGGCATGCCTCATTCTATTGTTTCTGAATGAGATCCAACTTTCACCAACAATTTTTGGAAAGAATTGTTCAGGATAAAGGGAACCCAATTGCATCTCGGTACAACCTATCATCTTCAGAATGATGGCCAAACTGAAGTTGTCAACAAGTGTTTGGAAACATATTTGTAGATTTTTTCATTTGAGAGGAAAACTCAGTGGGTTCAATGGTTACCACTAGATGAATGGTGGTACAACACCTCTTACCATACAACTACTTGCATGACTCAATTTTAATCAGTATATGGAAAAAATCCGCTTTCAGTTCTCTCATACATGTCAAGTGTCTCAAAGTTTCAGGCGGTTGATAAAACTCTTATAGTTCGAGAGGCTATTCTTTGTTCCCTCAAAGAGAATTTGGTAATGTCTCAGAATCACATGAAGCAACAAATAAATCAAGGTCATTCTGAATGTCAATTTGTTAAAGGGGACCAGGTGTTCTTTTGAATACAACCTTATAAACAAACTTCACTCAAGGCTTAAGATTTTCATAAACTTGCGCCTACATTTTATGGTCCTTATATAGTTCTCAAGTGTGTGGGACCGATCGCTTACTAGTTATATTTACCAAGTCATTCTAAGCTCCATCTTGTTTTTCATGTCTCATTCTAGAGTGCTTCTCTGCTAGAGGTTTCCCCCTCGAAGAGGCAAGTGAACATTTTTTCTTATCAATAAAGGTATTGTTTTGGTGTTGTGGTTTCATCTATTATGTTGTTCCGCTTTTATACTCTGCAGTATTTTTGTTTTCTATTATTATAATAGATCTAATATCTATCAATGCTTAAGATATATCTTTGTGAGTTTTGGTATATGCCTTGAGGGAACATATTGGATGTATGGTACATGTTATTTGAGGTATATTTGTTGAGTTACATTGCAGGTGCATATTGGCACATGGTGTATACTTTAGGCACATGGTTTGAGGTACATCTTGGTTATATGTTGATGATGTGATGGTCATGCATTTGGTATTTTGTTGAGGCATCGGTATATGTATGAGGAACATATTTGAGGAATATTCTTGGTACATGTATGAGGTGCATGTCTTGGTGATATTAGTAAATGTTGAGATAATCCTTATTGATGTTATGGTACATTGATTAGTAGCACATCTTGATTATATTTCTATCTTGGTATTATGGCCATCTTGGTTATGCTTGAGGTACTTAATTAATGATATCTTATGATATGGTACATGGTTGATGGAATTGGTGTGGTGCATGGTTGATGCACGATTTGGTACAGGTGTTGGTGCATTGTTGATGCATGGTTTGGTATAGGTTTTGGTGCATGGTTTATGCATGGTTTCGTATAGGTTGATGTACATGGTTTTTGTAGATGGTTTGGTTATTGTATCCATGTGAGAGGATATAGTTTCATTGATGTTGAGTATCAATGACGGTGAAAGGTTGATGTGACAGGTTGAGAATGACAGGTTGGATACAATGACAGGTTGACAGGTTATAGGTTGATGTGACAGAGGCAGTGACAATGACAGTGACAGAGACAGTGGCAATGGAAGTGACAGTGATAGTGAAAATGGCAGTGATTTTATTAGTGAAAATTGGTCTACACTTATATTTCAGGGTGGCAAGATGGGGTAAGGAAAGGGGGTTGTATCCTCCTTCTAATTGGTGCCAGAGAACACATGGAGTTGGAGATTATTTTAGGTTGGATCCTAAGAATCAGGGGGTTGTAGCCTCCTTCTAGTTGGAGCCAGACAATTCAAGGTGTTGTAGCTTCCTTCAGGTTGGATCCTAAGAATCATGGGGTTGTAGCCTCCCTTTGTTTGAAGCCAATAAATTCAAGGAGTTGTAGCTTCCTTCAGGTTGGATCCTATAAATAGGGGGTTGTAGCCTCCTTCTAGTCGTAGTTGGAGAATTGGGAAGTCGGTGTTTCCAATGAATGTATTCTTAACAATACATAATAAATAATTATGTGGTTTTCTCCCATTTGGGTTTCCACGTAAACTTTGGTGCATTGTGTATTTGATGTGATGTTTCTTATGTTTATATGCTCATGATATAATGAATGCAATCATAGATGATACAATGTTGATAAATTGTTGATAAAGTTGAAGTTTATATATTGTGGTTAAAAGTGGTAAAAGTGTTCATATTGATTCAATCCTCACCCCCCCCTCTCACTATTTCAACAACTATCTTAGTATGTTGACATGGCATCCTCCTCCACACTTGGCGCTCAAAATTTAACAACATTTTGAAATAGATCGAACGGTAGACATCCATGTTGATCAATGGCCCAAATCTATGAGATAACCTTTGTGTGTGCACACAAATCTAACGTTGATACAATATTTCTCTCTTTTTCAAATCTTTGTAGATTTTAACCTTGTACAATATTTACTGCAAACATATTTTCAGTAAAAGAACAGAAAAGATACAATGGAAAATACAAACATTACACAGATATTTTTCCCCTGGAAACCCAAACCAGGAAAACCAACATATTATATATTCATTCATAGTGATACATTGTTTATAATACAATATACATATAGGAGCCAACGACATCCAAAACCCTAACCCAATGACCTGGATTAGTCAAAAACCCTAATTCCTTAACCAAAAATAGAAAACCATCGGAAAAAACCATGTGTTGAAAAAATGCCCAATAATGGACACGAAAATCGAGGCAACACGCAAAACAAGGCAAAAATGCGACACATTTCTTGAGGCAAAAAAAAATTCTTAGGGGTGCTACCCCCGAACCCTCCTACGCGTCGAGCACAATGTAGAAACTACTACTAGTGCAAAGAATATAACACATGCCCAACAAGCTTCTCCCACAAACGTATCCCCGTGAAACTTCTCTTGTGAAGCTTGTCTCTACAGAACATGTTGAATCCCTTCTCACTTGTGAAAACTTGAATTAATGTGCATTAATGGTTGACAATTTTCTATAAGAATACAAAGCACATATTTCATTGATTGAGTTGTTATGGATATTACTCATAAAATTTGTTTTAATATATGCATGGGTCAAATTATTTTGGCTATTATGAATTGTTTTCATTTATCAATGTTGTAGTGAAGTGCATAGCTTGTTGTAAAACCCTGACTCCACTTTGAATGTACAAGCACGTTGAATACATGATGTCTGAAGCTCGAGGACGTTGAAGGAATGTCTTGCTTGCCAATGTCCCAACCTAGGGGAAGACACAAGAAACCCTTCACATATCAGACACCAACCATTTCAATGGAAACTGAAGTTGTCCTACATGGAATGGAATATATATAATGTTCATTAACAAAGACTTTCCATAATAAAGTTAACATATCAACGTATACAGGAATATAAAGAGAAGAAAAATGTACATCATATATTCATTCATGAGTATTCTACCTTAAAACAACACATTCCGATGAGTATATGCATAATTAGACTCAAAGATGGAGATTATATTGGATGCAAAAGGAATAATCGCATCATTGAAACCAAATAATGTTCACAACATGATTTGGATTATTTTTAACACGAAATGAGAGCGGAGATATAATAAATCATTGTACATAGATATCTCGGATATCCAATAATATAACAAATATGTATCAAATATGAAACCATAAACACGGAGATACAATAATACACAATTTTCTATTAATGAGCGAAAATGTACAAAGAGTGTAAAAATACAGAGTGAAAGACTCGCTAGAATGGTGGCAGCTTATCTCTTAGAAGAGATGTGTCCACTACTCGCATTCGCAAGAAGATAAATTTACACTGAGGCTCTGAAGGAATTTTTATCATAAAGAAAATACAAAACCCTAAACCCATAAGATGAAAAGCCAACAGTTTTGTGGACCCCGTTTTGGGTAGTTTGGTGTATCAACTTCCCGGGGGCATAAATTTGGCATACGATCTCCATTTGGTGTGCACAATAGATCGTTGGAAAGGTATCATCGAGGAGATTCATTTTGGGGGCTCCATCAAAGACTTTGGCTATCATTGAGAAGATATATCCCAAAAAACCTTCATTTAGGCCCTCAAAATGGCCCCGGAAGTTAAAAACTGCTAAAAGTAGTAAATTACCAAAATTGCCAGAAAATTGTTTTGAGCCAGTTGAAAAAGGTGGGTGGCCACCAATATCCACCTGGATCACAACATGTACAAATTTCCAAAACTATATTTCTTTCTCAAAAATATATATATCGACACATTTACTAAGAAATACCACGACTAGATTGAAATAGTTGAAGAATGGATGTGGGATGAGGACACACCATTCCACAAAAGGGACAATAGGATATACAACACATAATATCCCAAGGAACCATATTGACTCCTCACGATGATGATCTTTCAAATTTATGAGGAAGAAAACAGTGTACATTTTAAGCTCAAGTGAGTTTCAATGACACACAACACAACAGAAGAAGGATAAATTCTTAATTGGGCCCATATTTTATCAAACAACAACTTCTAAAACACTCAAGCTTCCCCCACCAATAAAAAATTAGGTTTTATATGTCCTCCTTTTTACTTGATGCAGTTTGTGCTTCTACTTCTTTTCCTGAGATGAATTGGAATTGGAATTGGAATGAGGATTCACCACCTATTCATGTGTACTACTCACAATTGTGGGAAAGAAATTGTAAAGATCACTTATATGAAATCTATGACCAGTTCATGACTCCTTTTTTTTATCTTGTTTTTGTCCAAGCACCCTATAGGTTTACCCAGGAAATATTGAAGCCTTGAATGATATAGGAGACTAGTATATGGAGAAACATTTAACCTATATCAGATTTTTTTGGTGCTCTTCTCCACCCCATATACTCCCTAAATATGTCCCTAATAGAATTGTCTCTAGGGAGATATCTTATTAGATGACAGAAGGAGGAATTGTTGGGTATTTATCCAACATTATCAAGAGAACTTGGCCTAGGTTCCTTGTCAGAGTATGATAGTTTACCTTGTTGAATCTCCCACGTGTAAAGAAAGAAGTAGCTACCCTGAAGGAGTTGATCCTATGTACAGGAGAAGCCAAAAACCATGACCCTAGAGGATTGATATTGGAACATTTTAGAACCCCAGTATGCTATCCACCTTTTATCATGACCAAAATGATGAAAATCTTCTTTTTCGAGGGGTCCATTGTTTTGAAAAAGTATTAACCTGTTTTCAAAATAACCAGGAACAACAAAGTTTGCAGGGTCAATAAAAGGAAAGGAAGTCTATATTTAAGGAGAAAAAGAAGAAATTAATAATCAATAAAAGGGAACAAGATGAGGCCAATAAGAAGGCCAAGCAACAAAAATATGATGAGAAAATCAAGAAAGCTACAGAATTGGAAGAGAAACTAAGAGAGAAAGAACAATAAGAGGAAGAACTAAGAATGAAAGAAGAGAATAATAGATATATGGTCAGAGAAAAAAAGAGAGTTGAATAAGAAACTTACAAACTTGTAATGGATCAAAAGAAACCAAAGTAATACAATATAAAGAAAATGGAGAAAGATAAAAAAGAAGGTTGAATAGAAAATAAAATTTGAAGAGACTTACCACAAAGTAGCAGAGCAAGAGGCGGAAAGAAAAAAGAAAGAGGAAGAATAAAAATCCAAAGAAGTAGCAGATATAGAGAGGAAGAGAAAGTGTTTTTTCGGGAATCAAAAACCTCCCTTTTCTTGTATTTTCTGCTTGAAAAATCCTCCTCTCCAAGAAAATGGGACCCCGCTTGTCTTCTATGAGATCCTCTTGAATTGAAAATTTGCCTTAAGGTTGATCTTTGATTACCTCTCTCTTAGTAGGCCACTTTAATTTCCTTAGTTTGATTTGGGTTGCATCTTTGTTCTTGATAGTTAGACAAATACTTGAAAGTAATTTTGGTGATCTGGTAAGTTCTTACAAACTCCTCCAGTATGCACCAGAGGATTTCCCTTTAAGTGCTCCAATATTCACTCAATAACTTTCCCTAAATTTATCCGAAACACTTATTCGACAATTGGTGTACTTAATGTTAACTCCTTCGATTCAACCAGAGGCGTTCTTACAAACTCCTACAATCGGGATGGAGGATTTCCCTGAAATTTTTTCAATGAACTAACACCACTCATCAAATAAGTTACCATTAGTGCCTCTAGTCCACACTGGAGGCACTCTCAACATTCATTTCAGTGTCTTTGGGGCACTTCACATTAAGACCTTCAGTGCACATTGGAGGCTTTCCCACCATGTCCTATGTATATTAGGGACCTTCTCAACAATACCTCCAGTTCTCACCGAAGATCTTGATACCACTACCTCCAATGAAACTTTGACATCGCCCCTGTGACCTCTCATTTATTTCCCACAATTATTATAAAAGGGAACTTCTCCTTAACCTTTCACCATTGTTTTTTTGAGCTCCCGAGAGACCTGAAAAACAAAGTTTCGAGTGCCCAACCTTTCAGGCTATTGAAATCATGATTATTTTCATCATCATCACCAACAGTTACCCACATGGAATATTTTCCCAGGTATGGCCTAAGACCTCCCCCCACAACAATTTCATGGTTTTTAAAATATATTTAAAGCCTTAGGGTTAGAATTTTCTTTTAGGGTTATGGTTTCCTCCGATACAGATCATACCGAGGCATTTTCATCGTATATTCCATGGAGTTTCATTGACCCTAGACCACCTATCACCTTGGAATATAGTGTCATACCAGAGAATGCATGGTTTTCACGCATTCTAAGATTTCCCTCCCGAGCTCGTAACTGCACAAACATCTACCAGTCTTGATCTTTTCAACTTTTCCCTAACTTTTTGTGACACCATAAAACCCAAACTTGTTCTCACTTGGTTGGTGCGGTGACCTACCTTATTGAGTTCTTCTTGGTGAAGCAAAAACCTTCTAACACTCGTCCGACCAAAATTCAATCATCCTAACACACAATATGTCAATTTATCTGTGGATCATAACCAATTTACCGGAATTTGAATCCATCATTTAAGCTCAGAAAAGGAAACGATGACAACCATAACTAAATTGAGGATGATAAGCAAAACATCTTCTTCAATCCATGCAGTGTCTCAAGTGCTTCTCAAACCCTAGTTTCCCACATTCAAAAAGAGCAAATTATTCATCGTTAGCCATTTTTTCATGTTCCTTTCACTTTTTGGAGAAGTTATCTGATATATATGGAGAAATTTATCACATTGACTCTGTTTTCACCAGGGAATTTAATGGAAACCTCTAGGTTACTTAAGCATATTTATTTTTCATGCATATGCTTTTCGCTCCTAGTCTAATCATGCTTATTTATTGTATGTTTTGGTTTTTGGGTTTGTTATCCCCCATTTCTAGGGATAACTATGGAGATGATGTCTCAAGGACCTCAAGTTGTAGACATGGAGTACCAAGAGACAGACCAGCAGGCAGAGCCCCACATCACACCACTCATCACCATGAGATCGATGGTTGCACCATTCACCACACTATCTTGTCTCATAGAGGAAGCATGTCTTTCTCCATGAGGTAACGAGTCTGGTGTTGTGGTAAGTGTTATTTTAATAAATGAAGCATTTGAATATGTTGCAAAATGTATTTCCTTGATTTTGAAAATGTTTTCTTGGAAATTGTTCTCTTTTCCTTGTTTCACCTTGGCGGTTGACATTATGTCCTAGTAAGTGGTCACCCTCAAGGAAATGGTTGCTACTGGAAGGTCTCCTTGGTGAGTTATCATACCATTCACAATCATACTTATCACTTTCCATACTTCTTCCCTTTCATCCCCTCATATTTTTGGATTTTTAGTTGCACTGAACCAAGAAGGGATTGTACATCATTTCATGGGAAGAAGGGGTTGAAGGACCAGAGGGAAATGTAGCTGGAAAAAGATAAGATACAAATCATAACCTTCTAGATGCTTTCCAAAAGAGGTCTTAAGAACAATGAAACATTTCTCCTAAAATATTTGAAAGACCTGCAAAACCAAACTCACATTATATAGATATCTCGCTTGTTGAGGTGTGTACACTTATGCGATGTCCCTTTATTTCCATGCATATGGAAATATATTTACCTCTAGATTCAAGTGACATCGTGGTACTCTTTTCTTTCCATGTCTTATAGTACCCAATTGTTTTGGACTTTAATTAATTAATGGAAATGAATGGGCTTGGAAAATGGTTGCATTGAAAATGAAGGTGCAACACACCCTCTACAAAGGAACCCATAAATGAGATAATATGAACCCTTGTATGTCATGAACCCCATACCCATAAGTTTTACCCCCCATCCACTTCATACTCTTTGCATGAATTGGAGAGGGTCCACTTGGAAAACACTCCTTAACTTGGGGAATGATTCACCCAATAGGTCACCATGATAACCATCCCATACCTAAGCTTGGTAAGTTTCATAGAGTTTGTGAGCATTTGTTTATTAATGTTTGGTTGGTTCTTTTATTATGTATTTCTTACTTGAAATTATGCTTTTGATTTGTGATCCCTTGGAGGGTGAATTTTCTTTTATTTGCAAGGCATTGACACATGGAAGACATTTCATGAAGGCACAAGGTCACTTGGACTTTCACTTGGGGCATGGAGCCTACAAGATGGATGTTGCACCTCCTCTCATTGGATAGTTGGATGTTTCCATTGGAGGCATGGGAGTACACCTTGGAGAAGCAGAGCTAGCCCCCTCTTGCCTAACGTTTGACCCCAGAGGGCCAAAACATCACTATTGAGGGCATGACATCACACTTGGGGCTAGGGTTTTGGTGATGGTGGTGATGATTGACCATGACTTGGCATGTTGTAATGGAGGAAGACCCTTGCACCATGGAGACTAGGCCTTTGGAGGCCCAATGACTTCCTCAACTTGCTCAATGGCTTGTCAAAAGTGACAAAACGTCACCCCTTTAGGGCATGACATCATCATCTAGGGCTTTTACTTTTTGTTATTTTCTATTTAAATTTGTAAATGGGAAATTAGAGGAGGCAAACCTATCTAATTGTTTTTTAGATTAAATATAAGTGGACAAACTTTATGTACATGACCTTGTATAAATAAAGGTCATTTCATTTTATCACAACAATCTCACTTGAGAATTACATATACATGGCTGAAATTTTTTCCCCCCTTGGGAAAATCACTTGTCTCTCTCTTTGATTCTATTTGGATGATAGTTACTTGTATGGTGGAGCTAATGTGGTGTGTTATCTCTTGGATTCTTGTCTTTCTCTATGGTGATATAATATACTTGGTATATCAGGGTTTATCTTGCATATTTCTTGGAATCGGTAAGGAATTTATACATATTGTTGGTTTTTATTTATTGTTTCATGGTTTTTATTGCCTAAAGCCTTGGAGGGGTATAAGGGAATACACCCTCTACCAAGTCTATCATTATTGTTGAGTGGATAAGCTATTACAATGGTTGCTAGGAGGAGTAAAAGGGATTACACCCTCCTAGATTTACCTTGTTAGATTTTCTTTCTCTAGGAAGTAAAAGGGCTTACACCCCTAGAGAAATAGTATACCTAACTTAAAAAAAGAAGAATCCACAACCCATTCACAAGGAATTAATCTTAATTTGCATTGGAGAAATAAAATCATTGCATTGGTATATTTGAAATTGAGAGATTTTGCATTTTTTCAAGTTGAAATCTTTCCTTAGTGTCATAAGCTTGCTTGTGCCCTAAGGGAATCTAGCATAGCCTAGTAACTCACTTGCTGTAATTTATTTAATGCTACATCCATTAGGACTGCAAAAAACCTATTTATTTTTCATCATTTACTCATTATTCTACCATTGAAATTTGCTTACAATCTGCCATATTAAATCTACTTGTCATTGGCTATCTTTTGGGTTGATTGTTTGTTGATTTTAGTGGATAGATATTTCTGCTGTAGAAATTGTTTGCTACAGCCATAAGGCTACCTTAGTACTTTGCTGATAACTTCATTTAGCAACCCTTTTTTACCATCAAATCTTTTGCTTAAGTATTGGAAAATTATCTACATGTTTAGTACTTGATCATCCAATAAATATTTGATGCTTTTGATGGTTAATTATGCAGTTAACAACTATTTCCATTGCTGATATATATACTGCTGCAATTTAGGAAAACAATATTTCCTTTCTTGTCCCCTTGATATAGGCTTGGTTTTGTGATCATTTGTCTTGTCCCGGGCAGTTCTAACATCATCTTGTGGGTAATAAACACGTTAGAAAACTCCCTCACCAACAATACTCTTTTGCAAGCATCTTTCCACTTCCAAACTTGACCTATAGGGGTTTCATTGGTCATTCTACCACTTTCAATCTCAATCCCCCTAGGGTCACTGAGATTCCCCCCTTGTGGTGACTTATCATCACTAAAGTGAGGGGAGTATCTATATAAGGTGACAATGGGTAGTTACTCCCGTAGTTTTCTCACTTTTGTGAATTGGGTCAGGATTTTCCCAACCTACAATCTTTGTGATAACAAGGATAATTTTGTTTATGCATTGCATATGCAAACATTTATCCACGGAAGAAGGTAACGAGCCAAGAACCTACCATAGAAGCCTTAGGGAGTGGTATCCAACATGAGGATAAACCTGAACTTGCAGGAGAAGTTTATAATGACACAATAGGATATTGGAAAAGGGAGGAGACTCACTCAAATGGGGTGATGTCTTCCAAATGTTTAAAAATCAAAATTTCCCCATCGATGTTGAAGACCAAGATGAGATTAAATTCTTCAAGAATATTAGGAAATAAAGAATACACCGAGTATAAGCCCTCTCTACATTTTTTCGCTATGAAGATGTCATTGCTTAGATTCTCAAGAACGTAGACTTGGAGAACAGGTACATATGCAATGCTAGGGGAGAGTTTATAGCCTCATTAGATCCCACATATCTAGCAAGATGTTACCATATAGAGAAAGGAACCTGGAAATTAGATGATAGAATTCTTAGTGGATTCAAGCATACGACAAAATATGTGTTCCACATCTGGTACAAACTCACATCATTCAAACTCACATCGACCGGCGGGTACCCCACAACCACACTAAGGAAGCCATATCAATGCATGGTGGTTATTCTCTGCAGATTGTACGAAGATCCATACATATCCAAACTTCCTCTATCATATATGCCCCTAATTCACTACTGTACAGACAGAGGGTCGTCATTCAATCGGGATGACCTTTTGTTAGTAAACTTAATAGATGTTATTGCAGCCATCAAGGGAGATGAACCTGGAACATTTCTAGATTTTCACATGTCCTCGTATCTTTTGGATATCATGTGTGTGGAACATCAATATCCAAAGATAGATTGGGAATGGAAGCCAACAGACCCATCCATCCACATATACTGCAAAGTGCTCTAGGTGTACAAGTATAGGAAAAAATACCACAGGATATGTGACTATTTCTTGGTCCCATTACATAAATCCATTTTATACATGCTATCACCGTGCATGGCTGACAAATCATTAGCAATAATCATAACGATATGGGAATGGTAAGTAATCATAAGGATATGGGAATGGTACTTAATGGAGCACGACACATGCATTAGAATATACAGATCCACCAAAGCTCCACATCTTCTCCCCAGGTTTGTACCAGACAAGATGGTGCTCCAAGAAGTGGCCTACCAAACAATAATCAATGGGGTTAGGGTAGTGCTCTACTGAGACAATAAATATATCTACCCCTCTCTCCCACTGTGGATCAAATCCTACTCATTTGCAAACACCAAGCAAGCCCAAGACGAAGTGGATACATTTCTCCCATACCACTTGAGAGAAGAAATATTCAGGAGGTGTGACTCAAAGAAAATCATCAAAGAAATATTTAATAAGCTTGGCCTCCCATGGGAATACACTTCAACCACCTAGGAGGAAGAGGAAGTCCATTGCAGTGCGAGAACATATGAATAAGTTATTGCCAAAATATAAGGAAAACCCTTAGGAAGAATTGTGGATAAAGAAAGAGCCTATGAGGAAGCTCGAAAGAAAGAAGAATAATGGGTAGCAACAAAAGAATCTACTACAACTACATCCCATCATTCTAGATCAACAGAAGAAAAAGTGCCAGCAACAAAAAAGAAGAGGATGAAAAAAGAAAAAATTTAGAATAAGAAAGAGGATGTTGTAGAAAATAAAAGGAAAACTGAAGAAGCTAAAGCTAAGGAAAAATTTGATGCAATGGCTAAAGTGGAAGCAAAGGAAAAGGTGGCTACCGATAAAGAAGTTGAACAAAAAGCAGTAGTTGAAATATATGTCGCATCAACAGAAAAAGAAACAAATGAGGCTGCATAAAAGGCAGTTGAGGAGGAGAAACACAAGAAAGATGAAGAATCTCGGAATGATAACACATGTTCAATGGACACCAACATCCCTAATATATCGACAGGAGCTACCATCAGTCACACCCAATTTGGTAGGTTGGAATTGGGGCTCATCACCCCATTCAAACCAATTAAAGTGTCCAATCTTAAAAAGTTTAAATATGACAAGGCTACAGGCAGGATTGTACAGTATTACATGAAGCAAGTACTATTCACAGGAAGAAATCCACTTTCCATCCTCACACAAACCCTAATGGCAAGAAAATTCAGGAAAGACCCACTGTCCATAGCATCTATTGGCATGAAATTCTCCAACGAAACAAAACAAAATATGAAAAAATTGTTTCGTTAAAACTAGGAGCAGGAGACCAGGATTAAAGAGTTGGAAGAACAACTTTGACACCCAAGAAAGGAGGAAGGAAACTTGCAAGAGTTCAAGAAGTGCACAAAAAAGGTTTGAACAAAGCTAGAAGAGGTTATCGTGGATATGTACACCCATATACATGTTTTTCAACAATTGGATACCATGATAATGGAGTAGAAAAAATGTGTACATGTTAAGAACTTTCACCTGGACGTTATTAGAGAGGGTCTGAATGAGATCAAATAGTGGATTGTTGAAAATCCAAATGCTCCAGTGGAACTTCCTCCCCCCTCTAAAATAGAAAGGAATATTGATTATGCCTCTCTCAATCGATGTCAACAATAAGGACAAAGAGAAGACAAATAAACGAGTACTTCGCTTGCAATATACAATAAACTTCATAAAGTATCTAGAGTTTTAATACAAAAATTTTTCCTTCCTCCTATTGAAGAACTAGGAAAGGACATCTCAATGGAACAACTTCTTGAGAAAATAAAACAAAGTACAAGTAAGAGGTGGGAATTAATAGAAACAACCATAAAGGTGAAGAAGGAGCTAATGGAGCAGCACCTCATTCAGCCAACTAAAGTGCACACCATGATTTAAGCGTTCATGGACACCCTAACCAAGGATATGAGGACCCTTTCAACATACAACTACACATGAGGCCACTCTCGAAGAACTTATTTAACGTAGGATTTTTTTGCTCGGCAACCAATATGAAGTTTTGGCAGCTTATGTTCGAGACAAGAGGCCATGAATAAGATGAAACAACAAATTCGAATTTTCTATAAACCACATGCCATTTCATCTTTTTCCCAACCACCCTTAGTTTCATTCCCTTTCTCACACATGTTCATAGTTAGTAAGGGGAAGTTGAACAATTTTGTAACCGCTTCTTAGAGAATGCAAGTAGTCATTTTATGGAGTTAGTAATAGTTGTATAAGTAAAGGAGAATCCCATTTTCAAAGGGCTCTTCAAGCATTGTACAAAATCAAGAAACTATTTTCAGAGAGAATAATTTGTTAACTAATATTGAGAATCCCTCATGGCCAATTTTGATAGAGAGAACAATTGTTTGTAAATTGTGGCTAGCTATCAACTAATTTTCAACAGATTACTTATTGTTTACAATGTGTTGTAAGAATTTATTTTTTCCTATAGACTATTCTTAAAGAAATTGTTATTTATCTAACAGTTGTGTTATTCTCTCTCATGTTTATGTCCTAAGCATATGAGTTATTGATGTCTGCCTTAATATGACTTAGACTATTCTGGTTATACATTTGTGTACATGTGTATCTAGCTTTGCACCTTCATAATAACTATCTGATTGAAGTGTTTTGCAAAGTTTAGTCTCATTTCATCTCTTTTCATTTATGTTAGTTTTCTCCTAGATAGGAGATGATAGGTTAGAGTATACTAGATTTGTTTTATGCTTTTAGATAGTCTTCATCTACGTCTCGCATTTGCATAACCATGCAACCTCATAACCACTAATGGCAACTAAGATAGAATCTGGATGGGTCTCTTAAACTAAACGATGCATAGTCTAATCAGGACCATGTAATGGGGAGTACCCCTTACTTTTGCAAGGAATTTGTTAATATTATGGTAGCTTCGTGAGGTATGAACCTCTATTGTGACCTATGACGAGACTAGAATCCTCCAGAAGGAAGCAAAGAATTGAAGGAAACCCTAGACAAGTTGTCAGTTGAACAAATATATTTAGATTGAATTTATTGATGCCTAGAAGGAGAAGTCGGCCCCAGTTAGACTAGCCAGTCCACTATAAATACAGGGCGCCAGTTTCATTATTACACATCTCAGCAGTTGCAGTGAGAGCTAAATCTGCGCAGGCAGTTGCAGGCAGCAGCAGTTTGGTGCGCAAGTTTATGGGAGAGCTGGGAAAGTGGTGCGCTAGATTCTGGGTGGGATCATCTATTCAGTTTAGTTTTTATTCTCTTGCTTGGTGCATTTAGCCTCTCTTGGCTATTGATTGCAGCCAGGACTCTCTTCTCGGTCAAGGTCAAGGTGCTCGGAGGGTGGCTTCGGCCTGTGGTTGGGTGACGAGGGTATCATCAATGGTTAAACGAGCACAATCCTCTATATTCTAACAGGTTATGGGCCCACACCCCTTCAATTAGCCTAAAACGCTGGAAGGAAACATAACCGCTAGGTATTGAGCTCATTGAGGAACTGTCGCTAGGGTTACTAGTAGGAGCAACTTCCAAAGAACTGTAGCTAGGGTTACTAGCAGTAGCAGTTGTAGAAACCCTAATTCTTAGATCTGGCACCTTGTGATGGAGCATCTTGCTCAAGGAGAAGATATCCAGATGCACCCTAAGTCAATGCACCTATTGACTTTCTCAGAAGAGAGAAATGATGAAGTTGAAGTTTTGGATCAAGGCATGACCAAATATCAGTCAACAGAAGACATGTGCGAAACAATCAGTCTCTTACATTACTCAGCACTTACCAGGACAATTGAAGACGATATGTGGATAATCGACAGTGGAGCTTCCAGACATATGACGGGAGATCAAGCTAGACTCTCAGATATAAATGAGAAAAATACATCGTACAAAGTGGAGCTTGGAGACAAAATCACCTACCCCGTCGAAGGATTTGGACAAGCCTCCATCAAATTGGAATAAGGTAATCTTGTTCACTTAAGCAATGTTCTATATGTACCTAGTTTAGAAAATAATCTTGTATCAATATCATGTTTAGAAGACAAAGGAAATAGGATAGCCTTCATAGATGAAAAGGTGTTATCATGGCATAAAGATTCCAATATAGAAGATGCTAGGGTTATTGGAAGACGTGAAAGGAATCTATATAGACTACTAGAACGAAATGAAGAAGCCTTAGTACATGACGAATTCAACCCTAATGAGATTTGGCATACAAGGCACGCTCATATCAATTATCAAGCACTACCTTTCCTCAGGAAGATGGTTGAAGGGATACCAGAATTGAAGTCTACATACAAAGGAATCTGCAAGGGATGTGCCCTTGGGAAGAACATAAAGAAACCATTCCCAAGCAGTAACAACAGATCTAAGGAAATCCTAGATATAATACACTCATATGTTTGCGGTCCAATGCCAGTCAAACCTTTAGGAGGATCTCTCTACTATGTAACATTCATAGATGACTATTCAAGGAAGACGTGGCTATACCTACTAAAGTCAAAAGATGAAGTATTCAGCAAGTTCCAAGAATTCAAGGCAGAAATAGAAAACCTTACAAACAAGAAGATCAAGACATTAAGAATGGATAATGGAGGAGAATACAGCTCGAAGGAGTTCGTTGCATTCTGCAAATCAACAGGGATTAGGAGGGAGTGAACTGTTCCTCATAATCCTCAACAAAATGGTGTAGCAAAAAGAAAGAACAGGTCCATCGAAGAAACAGTAAAAGACCTATTGAACAATCAAGATCTATCCATGTTTCTATGGGGAGAAGAAACAATGATGGAAATATACGTACAGAATAGAATCCCCCATTGCATATTGAAAGACATGACACCAGAAGAAGCATTCTCAGGTAAGAAACCTAACGTAGAAAACTTAATAATATTTGGATGTCAAGTTTATTCTCATATTCCCAAAGATAAAAGAAATAAATTAGAACCCTCTGGAAAGAAAGGGATATTCGTAGGATATAGTGATTCATCAAAAGCCTATAGAATATATATTCCAGATCAATACAGGATAGAAGTAAGTAGAGACGTAACATTCTATGAAAGAATGGCCTTCAGAAAATCTATTGAAGAAACTATAGAAGAAGAAGAAATTGAAGAACTAAATGAAGAAAACACAGAAGGTGAAAATAACGAAAAGGATCAACCTGATCATCCTATGGAGATATGTGAAAATGTTGATCCAGATAATATACCAAAGAACAAGAAATGACCAACTTGGCTTGAAGCCAACTTACAAGACGCAGAAAGAATCAAGGTTCCAGAAGGAACATCCAGGAAGACTAAAAGACCGAAAAGATTCTCAAGTTATGTAGCATACATGAAAAAGCTTCTAGATGAAGAACCTACTACATTTGAAGAAGAAGTTGAAAAGGGACAATGGAAAGAAGCTATCGTAGAAGAATATCAGTCCATTATGAAAAATGAAGTATGGTAAATTGTACCCAGACCTAAAGAGAAATCAGTTGTAACTTCAAAATGGTTATACAAGATCAAACATGCAGCAGGCGGAAGCGTGGATAAATATAAGGCAAGATTTGTGGCTAGAGGGTTCTCCTAGAAGGAGGGAGAAGACTATGACAAAACCTTTGCTCCAGTGGCAAGGTATACCTCCATCAGAGCTATCATATCTCTTGTCGCTTCCATGGGATGGAATCTACACCAGATGGATGTAAAGAGAGCCTTTCTCAACGGAGCTATTGAAGAAGAAGTATATATTGAACAACCTCAAGGATTTGAGGTACATTCTAGAGACACTCATGTTTGCAGATTGAAGAAATCTCTATATGGACTCAAGCAAGCTCCAAGGGCTTGGTACACCAGAATGGACAACTATCTAACTAGACTTGGCTTCTCTAAGAGTCATGAAGATCCAAACCTTTACTACAAAGTCGTGAACAATGCACCTGTAATTATACTATTATATGTTGATGATCTATTCATAACAGGTGAAGAATCTCTAATCATCCAGTGCAAGAAGGATTTAGCCTCTGAATTTGATATGAAGGATCTAGGTCTCATGCAATATTACTTGGGACTAGAAGTATGGCAGAAGCGTGGTGAAGTATTCCTTAGACAAGGAAAATACATAATAAAGATCCTTCAGAAGTTTGGAATGATGGACTGTAAGTCCATGGACACTCCTATGAATGCGGATATAAGAAAAGTGAAAATCCCAGATTCCGATCCAGTGGATCCATCTCTATATCGGCAGCTAATTGGATCGTTGATGTATTTGGTAAATACTCGACCAAATATTTGCTTTGCTGTAAATACATTAAGTCAGTTCCAAGTGGAACCTAGACAAGAGCATTGGATAGCTGCAAAGCATTTCCTAAGATATATTCGTGGGACAATAAAATATGGCTTAAGATATACCACATCCAATGATATCCAACTTCATGGATTCACAGACTCTGATTGGGTAGGAAGTGCAGAAGACAGAAAGAGTACTTCAGGTATGTGTTTCAGCTTGGGCTCCGCTATGATATCTTGGAGCAGCAGGAAGAAGAAGTCTGTCACACTTAGTACAGTAGAAGCAGAGTATATGGAAGCTTGTGAATCATGCACAGAAGCAGTATGGCTAAAGAAGCTAATATCTTATTTATTTGATCAGACTCCAGAATCGACCACAATATATTGTGATAATCAGAGTTGTATAAGATTATTCGATCATCCAGTGTTTCATGAAAGGTCAAAGCACATTGAGATCAAATACTACTTTATCCGAGATGTCCAGGAAGGAGAGGTAAAGCTCGAGTATATCCCCACTGATGAGCAGAAAACAGATATCCTGACAAAACCTCTTTCCAAAATCAAGTTTTCATATTTCCGAGAGAAGATGGGGATCGTGGAAATAACTCCCTTAGCTAAAAGAGAAGATTCTCCAGGATAGAGAAGGTACACAAACATTTATTTTGTGATTGAAATAACTCTCCAGTTAGGAGGGAGCATTGAAAATGTTATTTATCTTTGTAATTGAAAAATATAGTCCAGATTGGACAGATGCTTTCCTGTTCGGAAAGTGGATTGAGATTTCTGATGGACAGTGACTTCCCATTGTAGTTAACATGGGAGGTAGACTGATTGCTGATGTATCATAGACAACAAATTCCCATTATGGGGAGTGGTCTAGGACAATCATTATTCTTGGCAGTCACTCTGAGTAGTGGTCAAGTAGAATGGTCTGCCTCGTCGGGAAGTCATTCTTTCGAAGTTCACAGTTGTGAGCAGTTTCGAAGAATCATTTGTTTTGGAGGATGATGCAGGACAGAAATTTCTCGAGGGTTATACATTCTCTCCAGGTTACACTTTAGTGTCGGAGGAATGGCCCAGGGTGGGGAATGGTCCGGACAGTTATTCCTCGAGGGCGGACTCATTCTCTCCAGGTTACACTTTTCTTAGTGTCAGAGGAATGGCCCAGGGTGGGGAGTAATCCAGGCTCAACAATCAGGGACAATTATTCCTTGAGGGCAGACTCATTCTCTCCAGGTTACACTTTGTTTAGTGTCGGAAGAATGGCCCAGGGTGGGGAATAGTCCAGGACAGTCATTCCTTAGGGAAGAGTCATTCCCTCCAGGTTACACTTTGTTTAGTGTCGGAGGAATGGCCCAGGGTAAGGAATGGTCCAAACATTTCTCAAGGGTAGAGTCATTCTCTCTAGGTCACACTTTGTTTAGTGTTGGAAGAATGGCCCAGGGTGGGAAATGGTCCAGGTTCAAAAATCAGAAACAATCCTTCTTCCTTGGTTGAGAAGAATGGGGCAGATAGCCCATTATTGATATTCTATATTGAGGGAAAACATTCTTTCAGACCTCACAGATGTGAGTGAAAGATTGGCCCAGATGATTATTATTGATGTTTTATACTGAGGGCAGACACTCTTTCAGATCTCACAGACGTGAGTGAAAGATTGGCCCAGATGATTCAGTTCTTGTCATAACATTGTTTCCATGCAGATTTCCATCAGATATTTGTTATGAAGAATGAATGACAGTAGATATGCTACTGTTTGTGATTGTGTTTCACAAGTTTGAGTAGTTGTGTACTACCAGAATAGACACAGGTGTATTCTATTAATTGATAGTGTACCAGTTGGCATATGAGATTATCTAGTCGGATAATAATGACAGGTGCTCGTGGTGCTACCAGTTGAATGGTCTATTGTGTTCAAGACCATACCTCCCTAGCTAGGAGGGAGTGTTAATATTATGGTAGCTTCGGGAGGTATGAACCTCTATTGTGACCTATGACGAGACTAGAATCCTCCGGAAGGAAGCAAAGAATTGAAGGAAACCCTAGACAAGTTGTCGGCTAAACAAATATATTTATATTGAATTTATTGATGCCCAGAAGGAGAAGTCGGCCCCAGTTAGACTGGCCAGTCCACTATAAATACAGGGTGTCAGTTTCATTATTACACATCTCAGCAGTTGTAGTGAGAGCTAAATCTGCGCAGGCAGTTGTAGGTAGCAACAGTTTGGTGCGCAAGTTTCTGGGAGAGCTGGGAAAGTGGTGCGCTAGCTTCTGGGTGGGATCATCTATTCACTTTAGTTTCTATTCTATTGCTTGGTGCATTTAGCCTCTCTTGGTTGTTGATTTCAGCCAGGACTCCTTGGTCAAGGTCAAGGTGCTCGAAGGGTGGCTTAGGCCTGTGGTTGGGTGACGAGGGTATCGTCAATGGTTAAACGAGCACAATCCTCTATATTCTAACAATGTCCACCCTGCCAACAAAAATCTAGAAGAAAACATGGATAAGAAACCCAATCTTGCAACAAGATAATAAAAAACAATCCCATACCTTGGCACTCCCATTGATCCAAGTACTCCATTGAATACAATACCACCTGTTTTCACCAATGTTGCATTGCAATCAATAGATTTTGACAATGTTGTGGTACCTCTAGGAGAATATTTCTCCAACATATCTAAGAAGGGAATTACTAAAATACCAAGAATACAAGGGGACTCTATTATTCAAGAGACACATGAGCGGTCTATTACATGGAACTTGTCAAAAGAAACATAACATTTTCTCTTAATTCATTTGCAAGTGCCAATTTAATCATTATCAATGAGATGAATGCTACAATTGATAACAACAAATCAAAGGTAATATCCCTAGAAGACCAAATGAAACAACAAAAGGAACAACTAGAGAATGAATTTAAAATTTAGGATGATGAAAAAGATAAGCTACATAAGGTTGGGATAGAGAACATGAAGGAAACACATTTAAAGGAGATGGAGACATTAAGAATAGAGCACCACTGAGAAGATTTATGTCTCCATGAAGAAAAAAGTGAAAATCATTGAATATGAAGAAAGAGTATGAAATCTTGAGGCACAATTGAAAGAGAGAAACAAGTCAACTTGTTTCCTTGAGGTTGTGAGAGAGGAATCCATCATAGAAAATGAAGGATTGAGGGGAGCGCAAATAAAAAAATTCACTGAGTTAAATGTAATATAGGAATATCATGATGAGCTAACCAAACTCTTAGATCAGGGGACAAAGGAAAACCACAAAAGACAAGTTTCCCAAGATTCTTTTGATGTTGTAGCAGATTGATAGAAGCAGTATGAGGATGCTCCTTTAGACTTACCCAAATATAATCAAAGGGGAAAAGAGAATACACAAGTAATTTTGGATAGTTCGAAAGACTCCTGTAAATATGTGGATGAACTAGTAAAAATTACCAATAAGGCCTACTTCAGCCTATGGAATTCATTAGATGATATCCTAGAGAAACTTGGCATGCCAAACATAGATGATTTAAACCAGGAAATACTTAGCAGGGTAATAATATCAGAGGTAGAACAAGATAGAAATCAATGCAAACAAGTCATAAAGCAATTTATTGAAATAAACAAAGAATTTATGGATAACTGTCTTATAAATCCAATGAAGATGGCCACCCTGGAAGATGCTTACATTGAAGGAATTCAAAGAGACTTGAATCAAAAAGTAACTAAAAGAATCTTTCATGGAGAAATACAAATTGAGAATATGCAGATGGATAAGGTTGAAAGAATATCCAAAAATTTATACTTATGGAATTCCTATAGAGAGAAGTTTCCTCCAAAAGGGCCTTCCTAAAAATTGTTTGTAATTTTTGCATATTCATGATATACATATATAAAAACATATTGAGATGTATAATAGGACAAAATGAAATAATTGAAATAGTGGCACTAGAATGATTAGTATAATTTGAAAAGTATTCCTTGTTCTATAAAAGAAAACCATTGTATGAGAGAAGGAATTTTTCCCATTGTTTACTATTGATAATACTATCTCATAAATAAAGAGTTGAAGGCAATTTTGGAAACCATGAATGCTATTCATTTGTGTACGAGACTATTCTACATGTG
>ML823879.1:38256-49170 GCA_009831015.1 Picea engelmannii
GTGAGGAGGGAAAAACCTTTACTCCTGACCTTTTATTCTTTGCCTCTTCAAACCCCAGGTTGTCGGGGACGTCTCCCCTGGGCTAACCTCCCTAAACAGAAAGAACCTCCCCATCGAGGTGACAGTGGGTGGGGAAGGTTCCTATTGCGCCAGTTTGTCCACTATACTGTAACATGTGACCTAAAATACAAACTACGCAATAACAGTACCTTAAGCACATATTAATTATTAATCGAAACTGTAAACATTAATTAAACAAGCACAATGCACAATGATTTAACGTGGAAACCCATAAGGGGAGAAAACCACAAATAATATATCTTTGTTTGATCAATTCTTAAATTAACAAGCTCCAACCTATGAGGGACACCCATCCCTATTGCAAGGACCAACTTACAAGACTATAGGCACCAACCTATCATAACAAGCATTCACTTGTTAATTGTAGACACCAATCTGCCAAGAACACCAATTCTTGCTATAAGCACCAACTTGTAGAACTGCAGGCACTAACCTGCATTGCAAGCACCCACTTGTAGATAAAGAAGGCACCAACCTTCAATGTAAGCACCAAGTTACAGTGAGGACTTCAATACTCTCCCAATATCCACCCTACCACCCTGATATTGAATAAGAGTGTCAACCTGTTTTCACAATGCTCAGTCCTTGTCACAAGCTATCATCTTATTTCTTGCCCATCCTTAATCAATCTAGACCTTCAACTTGCCATTGTAACAATCTTCTTCAACTTCTCTTCCTCGGATATTCAACACACTTCAAGTTTGTCTTCTACACAGTCCAACACAAATCAATGCTTCCTCAAAACTCAGACTAAAGTTTGCTCCAAGTCCTTTTCAATTTTTACCAAAGACTTCTACATGATCTGTTGACACTTATCACCACATATCCCTGCTCCATAGGAAATCTTTGTCTCAAGTAGTGGACTCTATCCACAAGAATACTCAGCTACACAGGTCTTCTCCTCCAATTCTGCACAACATTGAGATATGTCACAATGTTCTTGAAGATAAGAGGTTTCCCCAATTTACTGCCATAACTCAGATTATGCTTTGTCAAGAAAAAGAATGTTCATCCTATGTACTTTAGATCTGTCTTTATCAAAAAAAAAAAAAAATGTCCTTTCAAGCAATCCTTGTTACTACAAGAATGAGGTTTGTTTCAATTCTCCACAAGCATCCCTTGAACTCTGTTGCAATCACCCTTAAAAAGTGTGCCACATCTATCTTCAGAAATGCCCTCAAATCTTGTTCTTAAACCAAGCTCAAAACCTTCCTTAAAAGCTTCCCTTCAAGCTCGGTTAATGACAATAAATATTGTCCATAACATTTTACATTGGAAGTCCCAAACTGTCCTCAAAGTGCTTCACTTTGGCTTTGAAAAATTACCTCTTAAACAGTCCTAAAAATAGCCCTCTTGATTGTGACCAATATGCTTCTAACAGAATTTAAGACTATGGAAAAATGGATCTTCAAGAAACCATAAGTGTTCTTGAAAATTGTGCCATAATCAGATATCAAAACAGTCTTTAACTAGTGTCAAATCAGTCCACACAAACATGATTAAGGAAGCTCAAACCCGTCTTGATAGGAACTCCCTCCTAGGATGAAATTGCACTGAGAAGTATATCCTATCACCCTTTCTACCTAATTTTTTTTTCCCTTATTGCCTTATATTTTCACCCTTGTTGCCTCAGATAATTTGCTTTTATTGCGTTGGATTTTCACCCCTGTTACCTCAGAGAATTCACTTTTACTGCCTCAGATAATTCGCTTTTATTGCCTCGGATTTTCACCCTTGTTGCCTCAGAGAATTCGCTTGATTGGATGTTTAGAATGAGGATTCTAGCGTCGTATTTATACTGAACTTGACTCTGACCCTCCTTTTAGGGTCGACTTCAACTTTTAGTTAAAAGTAATTTTCAAATTAAATTCCAAATGGGGCCGGCTTGTTTAAGCAATATCCCTTTACTCGATTTTACTATTAGGGCCGAATTTACATATTTAATAAATATTCGATCCTGAATATTTATTTAAATATTCATTACATGGGGGCCAACTTGTACTAGCCGTCTTGATGAAATTAATTCTAATGGGGTTGGTTTGTCCAATGACATCTTCAAGTGGGCATATCTTTTCAACCGTGAGGAATTATGTGGCGTGCCATCTACCGTTGAAAACGACTTGACAAAGACTATCAATCTATGGAGATTTTCCATGTATTGTAATGTCCTTTATAAAAAAAAATTTTAATCAACTTCAGGGCTTCTTCTAGGGTTGACATTCAACTTCAGAACTTCTTTTAGGGTTGATATCAATGACAATCAATTTTTCAACATGAACTTCTTATATATATATTTTTGAGTTATTTTGACATTTATGGTTGCTGATGCATATAGTGATAGTGTTATGGTTGTAGGTAATAACTATTTATTATCTGCAATAGTTTCATTATTGTTTTAACATAATTGATTGTTAGAATAAACTATTATATGATAAGAAATTAAATTGTATATTGTCTCTATCTACTTAGGTTTCAAATTAATATAACCGGTGATTGGGGCTGGCTTGTTTCAAAATTTTCTCAGAAAATCTCTAGATGGTATAACCGGTGGCTATCTTTAGGGGGCAGATATATCCTGATTAAATCCGTTTTAGAAGGCCAACCTGTTTTTTTTGGATGTCTTTGGAGTCTTTGCCTTGATCTATTCTCAACAAGATTCGTAAAGTGGTTTTTCACTATTTATGGAATGGAAGATCAGATTCCTGCCAGTATCATCTTTGCAGATGGGACATACTCGCCAGGCCAAAAAGAAATGGGGGATGGGGGTTCCGTAAACTCTATCACTTCAATATGGCCCTGAATGTTGCAACTTTATGGAGGCTCTTAACGCAACAGAGCATTTGGCACCAGGTCGTTGAGGACAAGTATCTTAAATCCTCCAATCTTATTAATTGGCTCAGACAGCCTCATCATAACCGTGACGTTGTCTCTAGGTTGTGGGCTAGCTTATTACGTTCACTTCCGGTTATTTTCGATGGCTTTGTTGGAACCCGGGGCCAGGGCGTCTTATTGTCATAGGAATAGATAAGATTCTAAGTATGGGGGAGTCTTCTCTCCTTGGTTTGGAACTCGTTGAGACTTTAAATTCAAAACAGATTATTACTTTAGCACAAGCCTCCAGAGATCAGGATCCGGTTACCCTTGCAGAAGTATGGAAAAACAGTATCGAGTTAAATTTGTCTGGTGTACTTGTGGCGGAGTGGAATACATATACAACATAGCTAAATAAAGTGGGAGTTACCCTGCGAGGAGGTATTACCGATTCACTTCTTTGAGCTGGGGGGACCTTTCAAGGTCTTAACTGTAAAAAATTGCTATAATGATATTATATCTACCCAAATCTCCCTATCAGGCAAGGCTGGAAAGCAAATTTGTGGAAACGGCAGGTACAACTGAAGATCATTCTTTTTTTCTGGCTGGCATTGGAGAACAGGTTACTTACTTGGGACAACCTCCAAGCTAAAGGGCGGATTGGTCCAGGCTTTTGTCTATTGTGCAAGCAACACGATGAAGACATTCCGCATCTATTTATCCACTATTCCTTTACAAAGGAGGTCTAGTTACACTGGGAGCAGATGTTAAATTTGAGAATCTAGTGGAAGGGAGCTACTCTTAATGAGTGTATGGACGAGTGGAACATCAGGATCGAATTGTCAAAAAAAACTCTTTTTGCTGGTATGCTGGCACATATGGCTGGACCGTAATAAACTTTTCTTTGAAGGTAAGATCCCATTAGCAAGGGCGATTGTCTCAAAAGTGCAGAATTTAAGAGTGAATTTTATAAACATGATTAATGGATTTGTTGTGGCATTTTTTGATGGAGCATCGGAGGCAGGTGGCTTCAATTGTGGGGTAGGAGGTGTTGTTAAATCTAGTATACGGCTATAATTGTGGGCTTCACTTTTTATTGCTAAGCATTTGGATATTCGATTATTAGGCGATTCAAAAGTAAAAATTGATTAGTTAAAAAAAAAGTAAACCTTCAGGGTATTAACATTGAAGGATGGAAAAGAAAAACTAGTGAATTGGTTTCTAACTTTCCACTTTCAAGACTATTCATTTTCAGCATATCTACAAAGAGACAAATATGGAGACAGAAAGGTTATCAAAGAAATCCTTTTTGACAGTGAGTGGAAGACTTTTTTTTTTATTCCTGGGATGAAGAAACCACTGGAAATGTCCATCACTTTGACATTTTTTCACTGAATCCTGTGTCGATTTTGTTATTAGGGTATTGGTTTCACAATTCTTGGGCCGTCATGTTAACTTGAGGAGTCATATTGTTATTCTTGGGCCGTCATGTTAGCTTGAGGAGTCATATTGTTTTTGGAACTATGCTGTTTTTTTTGTATGGAAGCTCTGGATCAGTTCTTTGAAGAGCTAGAGGGAGTGTGAAGGTCAATGTAAATCGGCATATAAAAATGTCGAAAAAATTATATTCTTAATATAATTAATGCGAATTTTCTGCCTGAAAAGAAAAGGTCTCAAATTAATATGATAAGAAATTAAATTGTATATTGTCCTATTTCTAAATTAAAATAGGTTAGGTTAGAAATAGTTAGATTAAATAGATAGCATATTGCATTCGTTAGTTAGTCTTAAAATGAGTTAGAATTATGTGGATCTTGTTGTACCCGCAAAATGAGTTATAATTATATGGATCTTGTTGTACCCTCAACAAATCCCATTAAGTTTTCATGTTTCAGGGAAATTAAATGGGATCCCTACAAAATTTCCACATAATTTATGAAAGGTCAGAGTGTACCCTTGGGTTTGAGTGATTGGATGTTATATAATCTATTTTTTAAGATCATGGCCAAGCCACACTAAATTGGTGTATGAGACCCTTTGTTTGTGAGATAAGGAATTCTCCTCCGCTCAGCGATTTGACTAGTAAAGTCTACGGAAGTATACATACCCTACCCCCTCTGGATTTGAACTTGTGACCTCTTAAAAGGAACCCGCAACCCTCAAACTCTTTGAGACATTGTTATAACTCGTACTCAATCCTTTTTTTACTTTAATATTGATTTAGTTTTCTCTATGTTCTAATCGGATCCTTCTAGAATAGCGTGCAGGCAGTAGTGTCTTATCCAAGAGTAGGAATCCGCAAGCCTTTTGGGATAACCCTCTTCACGTAGGTTCTTACCATCAGGGATTGAGTTCACTTTTTATACCTTCATACTTTTCTGAGTCCGCGAGCTTTTTTATCAAGTGTATCCTTTTTATTTTAAGTGCAAATTATTCTTGAGTTGTTCCCTGCTATCCAATCAGATTTAGACATACAAGCCTCAAATCGTAATCCCGTAGGAGGCCCCAATAACTAATGCCCCAACTCTAGTGAAGAATCTAGAAAGCATTCTCATGACAAATACCAATCACTCTAACGGATGCCTGGCAGGATATATACAGGAAATTCAACACAGAGGATTTTTCGTCATAAGATGAAAACTTAGATGTATATAAAAACATCAAGAAGAGCGGACTTTGTTGTAGCTGCTCGACTGACCATTCTCCCATACAACGATGCATTTCGATGGGAATACGTGCTCCTGAACCCATATACATAAATGATTACATACCAAGTATGAAACCCCATAGCCTCATTAGGGGAAGACAGTACATAGAATGTACCAGTAGCCAACACCCAATTTTTTTATTAACAAGCAAATTCTGGAGGCATTTGCTAAAGAGAACCCTAGTTTTATCGAGCTAATGGAAGAATGGTGGGATGAAGACACACCATTCCACAAAAGGGATAACAGAGTATACAACCCGCAATATCTCAAAGCACCATATTGACTCCTAGCGGAAATGATTTGTCGTCTTTATGGAGAAGAAGACGATATACATTTTAAGCTCGAATGGGTGTCACTAGCCCAGAGTGTGGAAAAAGAAGAATATATTTTAATTGGGCACATATCATGTCAACCAATATCTTCCATAATGCCCAAGGTTCCCTACAAACAAAAATCCAGGTTTTATATGTTGACTTTTCTAATTATAGCAATTTTCTCTAACATTTCTTTTCCTGAAATGAACTTTTGGAATTGGAATCATAACCTCCCACCTATATATATCTATGCAGTAGTCTAAATGTTCGACGATTTTTTCAGTTTGATTTTTCCCAAAATCTGGTGAGGAATGGTTGGATCTGCATATTTGAGTGACTAAGTTTGTATAATCCAAGTGCCTCGGGGGTTTTTCAGCATGTTGAATCAATTTATGCATTCAGAAATGCAATTTAAACAACAAGAAATAGTGAATTTATCCAGATTGACATCGTCGAATTCCGACCAAAAAACCCAAAAGATAGAACGTTTAGCCAACACCCATATCTATTGCTTAGAGCTTTGGGAGAGTAATTACAAAAAATATTTCTATGAAATATGTGATGATTTTATGGCTCCATTATTTCACATTATTTTTGGCTGACCCCTGTAGAGATTGTCTTTTGGAGCTATTGAAATCTTGAAAGACTTAGGACACCGGTATATGGAGAAACATCTTACCTATATCAAAGTTTTAGGGTTCTCTTCTTCACCACATCTGTTGCCTAAATATGTCCCAGCTAAGCTCCTAGGAAGAAAAATAACATATCAAAAAGTCAAGGGCAGTATTGTTAAATCCTTGTCGTCCATTAACAAAAAAAACATGGCCTAAATTTCCTATCAAGGTAGGAGGTTTCACCCCCACTGAACATCCCACATGCAAGAAAGGAAGCGGAGGTCTTAAAAGGGTTAATTTTTTGTACAAGGGTAGTTAGAAACCATGACCCTAGAGGAATAATCTCGGATCATTTCAAGGCCTTGGGTATGATACCCACATTCCAACACATCAAGAACGAAGAAGATATTATCTTCTCAGGGTTTAGGTTATATGAAGAAGTACTAACCCGCATCCAAAATTATCAGTAGTTGACAAGACTCGAGGAAGAACAAGAACTAAAGAGAATCATATCCCAAGTACAAAAGCAAAGATTGATACTTAGTGCATAAGAACAAGAGGAGGTCAATAGAAGGTCCCAACAACAAAACAATGAGGAAAGGACTAAGAAGTATTTAGAATTGGAAGATAAATTAAGAAATAAAGAGTTGAAGGAGGAATAAGAAGAAAGAGCCAAGGAAAAAGGAGAGTTGAGGAAGCAACAAACAAATTTGTAGAAGACTAGAAGAAAACAAAGGAAGAAAATGGAGGAAGAGAAGGAAAAAGCACAAGAAGAAAAATAGAAGAAAATAGAGGAAGAGAAGGAAAAAGCAGAGGAAGCACTAAAAAGAGTGTTGAGGAGCAAAGAAAAGTTGAAGAAAATTATCGCAAAGCTACAAAACAAAAAAGGCATAAGAAAGAGTCAAAGAAACAAAGAGAAGAAGAAAAATCCAAAGAAGCAGTAGAGATAGACAAAAAGAGGAGACTAGAAGAAACAAGGGTAGGGGAACCAGTGTCGACACAATGAATAAAATATCATACCTTCGTACTCACATTGATCTAGGTACTCCTTTGAATACAATACCATCTGTTAAAACTCTAATCATAAGTTAGTTGGTTAGTTAAGTTAACCTAACTGTTATACAGTTACATGACAGTTATGGACTTTTGTATTATATATGTACATCTATGTACATGATTATTTATAGAAGCATTGATGAATATAGAGTATGCCTTTTCTGCCTTTGTTTATTTATCTCTGTTCATCATGGTTTCTTGATTGTTTCTATTATTTCCATTATATTTCTGCTCTTTTCTTCATTATGAATCTAACAGTGTTATCAGAGCATGTAGATGATCTTAGATGCCTGCTGGTTTATCAAAGTTCTGATCTTAGTGACTATGAGATTGTGAATGGATGAAGTGTGAAGATGAACGAAACCATGAGAAGCCCGCACGTAAGTCCAATGAAGAACGTTGAAAAGATACTGTCTGTGTGCGTGGAGAGAGACAGACGCAATGGAGGAAAGCAGGTTCGGTTCTGTGTAATGTCCAAGAGCCTATGAGAGACAACCAAGAAAGTGTGAAATTAGGCCGAGAGATGCGTTGAAGAAGAAATGAATCCTTCAAGTGTTTGTAGAACCGAGATTATCAAGCTTGAGGTTATTGGTTCCAGTGAACATTGAATTCCTGCATTTATTTGAGCCATTTGATTTATGGATGGTGTGGCGTGGATTTAGTGGGCAATAGAACAAATCCTTCACATCCAAATTTGTGATCGATGTTGAAATGGAAGATTGGCATCGAAGGTCATGTATGAAGGGCATAACAATGCACGCACTGGCCATTCACACTGGTCCTGATTTACAATATGTTTAAAGGCATGGATTTGCAGTCGAAAGGAGCACAGATGGGTGAAGAGTATTCAAATTGTCCGTACTAAAGAAAGATCCTCAGTTTGTGAGGAGTCCCTAAGACCAAGCTGATATTTTTTCAAAACGAAATATGTTGAAGTACGTGAAGGAGTAAGTGAGTAAACAGAGTATCATGATCATTGTTTAAGAGGTTGAGTAAATTGAAATCCTGGAGAAGTCGTCATAGTTGTACAATTTATCCACGAGGATCTTTCAAGCTACAAAATACGGGCATGCAGGGAGTTTTCATGCCGGCTTTACTGCATTTGGGTATCCCCCAGAACAAGAATATTCTTGATCTGTTTTAGTGGGCAATTCATTCTGGCATTGAGAGAGGAGTTTGTGCTGTCAAAACACAAGTTCCTACTAGTGAGAGTATGTTATGGCATTGTAAAGAGGTTTTGGACATTTTGGAGGAGGTTTTGGTATTGGTGAGGAAGATAAGTT
This sequence comes from Picea engelmannii, assembly GCA_009831015.1. Lineage (NCBI taxonomy): Eukaryota > Viridiplantae > Streptophyta > Pinopsida > Pinales > Pinaceae > Picea > Picea engelmannii. The sequence continues at coordinate 47,124 of ML823879.1, forward strand.
TGTTATTTTTACGGTTTCTGGGGTAAAAATTGGAGGATCGATATTGGTGGCAAGCGGTCTTCTGCCATTTTTTAGGGTGGATGTGCATCCGTTGCAAAAGGAAGCGCCTTGACTTGGTAAAGTTAGACCTTAATATATCTATGCTTTATTTTTATTAGATTTTTCAGAATTATTTTTGAAAGATATTTATAAAGTCTTTAAAAAGATGACCCTATAGTCTTTAGGGTCTTTAGGGTTAAGCCTTTGATTGTATGGGCTTGGTGTTACAACGCTCAAGGGTATAGTGTTAAAACTAAGTGATCACCAATTTAAAGAGTGTTTGTAAAGGTGTGGGGTTTTTTAAAAGTGTGGAAAAGGAGTTATAGGATCATCCTACATAATCAAATTGTAAATTTGTCTTTGCATCCTTGACCCACCCGAAATTGAATAAGGGGGTCTTAGGATCTTTGTGTGCGTTATTGGTTATCCTGTAGTTTTTTTGGCATTCATGCAACAGACGATCACTCTTGGCATGCACAACAGGATACAAAATTGAATTTTATGGCATCAACATACAAGCAACTCTCTTCCATATTCTGCATAATAGCAAGAATTGAAGAACTATTTACAATATTGCGCACATTAATTAACTCAACTACAGAATCTACAATTGCAATAAACAAGTGCACTCTTAGTATAGTGATTACTTGTTTACAAGTAACACACAAGAAGATTGATATGTTCAAACATCAAAACAAGTTGTTGTTTGATGAGTTAAGTTTGCTTCGACACCAACAATGTGATCACAACAACCAAAATGGCATCAAGGATGAAAATAGTGAAAACATTCAGTTGACTAGTGATGATAGTCATAAACATGAAAATGAGTTGAATAAAGTCCCTATGTTAGAAAACGTTGCGGATAAATGTATTGTTCGACCATGGAAAGAATTACGATTTAAACGAAATCGATATGGACTAGGATATGTATAGGATGCTGACAACCTTTTACATTTTCCTAATTATAGCAAACCTGTTTGCTTTGTGAGTGGAGGTTTTTTGAATGATGATAAGACGACAGAGCTTGCGGATATTGGTAAGGAACAGGTACATGATATAGCTGATGATGATGTTGCTAATCGGTTGTATAAAGAACCCATACAATGCAAACACTGTCACCAGTTTGCCCATGATAAGTCAAACTGTTTTGATCTTCACCCATGCAAATTTTGTGAGAAGACAAATCATCCCTCAATAAGGTGTCAAAAGTGCAAGCGGAAACAACTTCATTTTGGATGGTTAGGGAATTGGCGTTGGCGTTTGGAAGCCAATTTATTAGAGCAGTCTTATCGCCGAGTTTATACACAAGTACAGTCGTACTTGACTGGAGATATTTCTACAATTGATGGACATGAATGTTTTTCAAGATTTGATGATTTAGGGTATGATCGGGGCCCACTTGATGTAGTCTTCTGAGTTGAAGATCGAGTCTTCAGACTCCACCGGAAGACAGTTTGATGTGTTGGATCTCTTCTTGGCGATACTTGTGAATGACGGTCAAGGGAATTAGAACCACTTGTCCCTGACAGGGGGGAAATCTAATTGAGTCAGGTTCCAAGTTTGATTTTGAGTCAGGTTCCAAGTTTGATTTAGAACCTGTGAACAAATGATCAAGTATGCAACCTAGTTCTTGGTATGCAGTCTTGTTCTTGAACATATTGTTGTTGATATGGTTTGTGGTCAGCTTAAAACCACCAATTGAGCAGAAGACATGAAGTTCTGCTTGTTACATTTTCAAATTTTTGAGACTTGAGCTCTTGTTAGTTTATGGTCAACTTAAAACCATGCCATTTAGTAGAAGACATCAACTTCTGCTAGAGATTCGGTTTGTGGTCATCTCAAAACCAACAAATGAGTTTGTGGTCATGTAGTGTACCTTTTCACACTACCCAGGTTTCCAAACCCCTAAATTACCATTCTATACATGAATGTTTACATAATTGGTACAGGAATTATAAGCACATGCATTTAAACACAATTAAACACACTTAATTCTCAGAGTAAAATA
>ML823880.1:13052-24032 GCA_009831015.1 Picea engelmannii
TTATCTCCCTCGTATCTTTTGTAGATCTGACGGTTGTCGGCCTTTCGGGAAATTTGAAGGGAATCCAACGGTCACTGGATCTCTGTCTTCCTTCTTCTCTGTACTCTCTTGCTGCACGCGTTTTATCCTTCATATCCTGCCATATCCACTGTTTCCATCAATGACAACAACCATCAACACACATTTGTTGCTTGTTCAATATTTGCCAACATATTTCTCCTGAACTGCAATATCATTAGAGGAGGAACCACTCTTAACTTTGAATGAACTATGGACCAAATTGGAGTTTCTATTTGTCAGTAAAGAAGATTGTGAAGATTGCATGCAGGAGATGAAAATATAGAGCTAGAAGAAAATCCATTAGAAGATCAATCCTCTCATTCTGAAGAGCCTTCTACACAAGTATCTGCACATATTTGTGTTCCATTCATTGGAGATGATGTCTACTCCATTTTATATCTATTTTCTGAATTGCATGTAGAATATATCATGCATGCATCTCAGGATTCACATGCATACACTTTTGCATGTGCCATGCATGCATTTTAGGAACCACATGCATGCATCTCATCAGCCAAAAAGGGGGCTGCACACTTAAGATTCACTTCTGATACTTTTTGAGCAGACTTTGTAGAAACAAATTGGATATTTGAATTCCTCTCAGAAAAATACCCAATTTAAAAAACAAATCGTCTGAAACAGAGTATGGGAAGTGAAGTTTTTTTTTTTTGTTTGTTAATTTGTGCGGGACCTGTTGGCTACGCGATTAACCTGTGGCTTGAGAAACCGTGACTTAGGGGCATCTAAGCCATCAAAATCACTCGGGGATCGCACCCGACCTGAGCCACACCAACCCTTAACATGGTTGGATTTTTTGTCCCCGCAGGTTTCGAACCGGTGACTTTAACATCACGGAGTGGCTTAACAACACACTCCATCACTGACTGTCCTACACCTCGGGGACTCGTATGGGAAGTGAAGTTATGATCATTGTAAAATCAACAAATTTTCAGCAGTTTTCCGGAAATGGCCGCACGATTTTTAAAGTTTCATCCAAACTTCAAATGGTATGGGATTTGGATATTCTTATTTACAATAAGAGAAAGTGGATATATGCAGACATCTCATTGGTGCATCTACTTCATCAAATATGTACATATATCTCCCTCTTCAACAAAATCTTCACTGAGCATAAGCTTGCACATTTTCAGGGTCTCCTTGGAGTGAAGGGAAAACCTGCTTAGTAACTTCTTTTGTTCCTTCTTCATTTTTTTGATTCATTGTAATTTGAGGGGTTTTTTTTACCATAAGGTTTTCCCTCTCTGCTCTAATTTTTTTTAGTGTTTCATTCTTAAATGCATTGTATAATGGGTACCTAACATGGCCTTGGTTACCCGGACCCATTCATCATGTACACCCTAGTAGTGTTCAGGGGGTGTGTTGGAGATATTACACACTCACCTAGGTAATTATTTTCCTAAGGTTGATAGTCCAATGTTGAAGAACGCTTCTTTAGATGAGAAGAATATTCCCCTACAAAATAGGGTGCTCCTCTTCATTTTAGAGTCAGTTAGACTAGTGGAAGTCACTCATGCATGGAAACCTCGGTTTTATCACCAACATTTGCATGTGTTTCTCTCACTTACACATGTATGAATCAATTAACTGATGATTGCATGGACCAATTAACTAGGACTAGATGGTAGTTCACTCCAGTGTTTGTCAATGAGTGTCTAGATCTATCTAGATCACTACTATGGCGCATTAGTTACTAATGTAGACTATATCTATTGTAAATTATTCACTCTTTAAGTGTGGAATATAATGAATACAATTATTGATTCTTTTATCTCATCTCTTCTCTCATTCTCTCAATTTGCAATCTTTATACGAATAATTGTTAGCTAAGTTCTTTGTGTAGGTTTCACCACCATTTTACAGCTTCTACCCCAAATTTTGGAGCAAGAAATCTAGATTGTATCATCCAATTGACCATTTACTTAAGAGATATGTTCTTCTATTAAACCACACCATTTTATTAAGGAGTTTATGGGATAGAATGGTGAAAATTCTAGCTGGTAGATTACAATTTGGAGGTCTATGTCTCTCCACAATTCATACAATTACAAACTAGCAAGACCACTCTCAAAATCGAAGAGCACAAACTAGCATTCACTCTCTGACTCCTCTGCTACAGATCGTTGGCTTTGAACACCTCTTTAAGATAATTCATCATATTTGTAACTTCCCCTCAACCTGTCCAGTTCATGTGGAAGTATAACAATCTCTACAATGATTCATAATCACCAATGTTGCCTCTTTAAATCACCTAGTTGTAGCACACAATCATTTTCTCTTTGATTGCTCTCAATTTCCTCTCATGTGTTTATCTTTTATCTTTCATGGAAACATGTGGATCCATACCCAAAGGGAAATGGAACCTTCTATATCAACACACACTCCTTATGTAGGTAAAGGATGATTAAGTTTCATATCACATATTTTCTGCAATAATGTTGACCTCCTTATTTCCTCCTATTATGCAAATTAACTTAACGATAAATAATGAAAACCAAAAAACAAATATTTTGATGTCGATTAAGTGAGCCCAAGGATGCTCTTGCATCAGGTTACATTACTTCTAAAATGTTGGGGGTGAATCAAGACCTTTCATGTACAAACACCATCGATATAATGCATTTTTCTTTATAATATGAGATATATTAAGAATATTTGTGTTTCTTTTAATTTAAGAGATTGTATTTAGAAAACATAAGTAGAAAGAGTCATATTTAATGGTTTATTTGTAATCCTGGTATGTTGTTGATGCCCTCAATAGACCCTATGCCCTAGATCCTGGGAACCCTCCAAATAATTTTAAGCCTCATCGATCACATCTTATTATCCTTGTGACTTGAGATTTTAAGGTGATCAATGTTCTAATATGATTTCAATTTATTTAATGGGTTTTTCTGACTGACTCTATCGCTTGAATTGTCCTTGAATGCTTACAACCACACTAGTACATTAGACCCATATTTTGACAATTTATGGATGAATGTTCATTACAAAACCGTCTCAAGTATGACAAAGCCCACAACCCTTTTTTGTTGTGACACAACCATCGTAAGTGCAACGAACTATGGTTTTGTTGTACATATGACAGATGATTCAGTCGTCGTAGAACAAACAAAAACTTCAGTCGTACGATTGATAGACGTTTGTTGCACAATCCATGAATGCCCTTCGTAAGTGCGTCGTAAGAGTGACCAACCTATGACAAACTTTGACCACAATCGACCAATGTCCACAACCATTGTCGTCATAGGTTCATCGTACAGTGACCAAATTCTATCGCACATTCGTCGCTAGAGAGACCAACCTATGAAGAACTTGGAGCATAATACAACAATGTTCAAGGCTATTATCTTCGTAGGTTCGTCGTACAATCGACCAATGTCCGTTGAAAGTTTTTCAGAAGAGATACCAACCTACGAAGAACTTGGAGAAAATCGACCAATTTCCAAATCCATTGTCATCGTAGGTTCGTCATACGATCGACAAACCACCAACAAACTCTGAGTACAATTGACCAAAGTCAAAAGCAATTGAAGTCGTATTTATATCGTAAGATCAACTAATTTGCATCATATATTAGTTGTAAGATCCACTAACTGTCAATGAAATATCAATCCAGTTCATTGCAAGAGCGACAAGTTGCTGATTTTTTTTTTATAATTCCGATGGTGGTAGAGTCGGATGTCCAAGGTTACATTATTTTCACTATTGATGAACATTTAGAAGTGCGTCAAAATTTCGATGAGGTTTTGATTAATTAAAAAATAAATAAATACATTTTTCAATGCTGGGTGCATTCCACTGAATCAATCCTAGCCTCCACTCTTAAAGCTTCTATTTCTTTTTTAGCGCTTCATGTATCACCTAGGGGTCGCCAAAGGCATAAACATGAAAATTGTTGAAGAATTAAATAATTACAAGAAAATCATAACAATAGGGTTGCATGTGGTAGAGAATTTGATGATGGTAAATTCATACGTTTGAGGACCATTGAATCAAAGGAATCACATTGACATAAGTAGTAGACTCCATGTCACTTTTGAAAGAATCACTAAGTATAGACTGTTTTATACTAAAATTAGTATTGGATTTGGTTAATGTATTGGGTCCATATTAGGTTTTCAATAGAATCTATGTTTTCAAAATTATTGGTTTGGTATATAATAACATCAAATAGACCAAGTATGAAACATCAAATAGACTAAGTATGGATAATATTTGAAATTTAATTTAATGTGACATGTTATAATTTTTTGACATAATCGAAAATATATGAGCTTTAGCTGATTCATTATTATCTCTACCCAAACACAAAGACAACACAAAAATACAATCTCTAGCCCAATTTGTTGAAAATTCTTGGCTTACATAGTGGACCTTCCCAACTTATTAACTGATACTTATTCAAAAACGATTTTACTAATGCTTGGTTATCCAGAATTTCATATTGTCAAATTAGTTTCATGTACAATGATATCTAATAGAGTCTCTCTTTGTACATTGATATCTAACATAGTGTTGACTAGTGATGCATCAATAAAAAATCATGTTGCAACGACTGGTGTTGCAGTAATAGAAACTTATGTTGCAACAACTAGAAAGCGTGTTGCAACAACAACCTGACAAGGTTGATGGTGTTACAATAGTTGGTGTGAGGGGTGTTGCAACAACTCTTATACCATATCTGCGATGTTTTCCTGAAACAATATCTTGACATTCTATCATTGGAAAGCATACAAGGTCAGATTTTCCTAATTACACTAGCAAAACTACTTAAAATGACATAAGTTATCAAGATGCATACCCGAGGAAAAAATATATAGTTACACTCAAAATTAGGATGGAAGGATGGAGGAAAGTGGTACATAAGGAAAGGTAAAAGGTGTGAAAAGGATGGTATTTCGGATACCCATCATCTCCCCCCTACCTGATCCATATTTGGATCCAGGAGCTTGATGGGGCTCAGAAAGGCCTAAAAATCAAAGTTCTCAGAATGGATTCAAAACGGACATGTGTGTAGGCCTCATCGATACGAACCCAACACAACTTGAATGGGATAAAAAATACGTCGTATGCTTAATTTATGGCGATCTGTTCATTTTGCCAAACAAGCAAAAAAATGATGACTGTATAATCCATACAGTGCCAGGTGGCAGTTGATTGTACAGGTCGTGCAACTGACGTGGCAGGAACAGTTGGCGTTGATGTGGTAGGGTCCATACAACTGACGTGACAGAGTCCGTACAACTAACGTGGCAGGGTCCGTACAACTGACGTGACAGGCTGACTGGGCGTACAGACTGATGACGTGGTAGGTACAGTTGGACCAATTTGGGAGTGACATGTTTCACCAGTTCAAGGGTGACACATGGCACACCCATACGATGACACGTGGCAAACAGTGAGGGTGAGTAAGCTGACATGGAAGACAAGTGGCAGATAACTGGCCAATGGGTGTTTAACACGTGGCTTTGTTCTCAGAAAATGGTGTGGTGCCACGTGGCACAGACATGGGTTGCCACGTGGCACCTAGGTATTTTCTATTTTGGTTGGTTTCAAAATTATTTTGGAGTTATGGGGTTTGACCCTGAGACCTTTTCACCGGGTAGTGCCTTGGCAGGGTCAGACTAACCAATTCACCCATTGTTTGGTTCTTAACATATTATGGCGAAGAATAAATATAAGTTTACACATATGGTGTGGTGGCAGAGTTTAGGGGCTGGGGATAATCCCCAAACCTTGACGAAAAACCTTCCATAGGACCCTTCACCGGTGTCCAGACCCCTAAACTTTTGTGCACACAGTTGTAACTTGTGTCAAGCCCACGATTCCACACTCCATATGACCTGGGTTGCAGTTAGTGTTTGGCGCGGATGGATAAGGTTAGCCCCAATTGGTCAGGCTAGCCCGTCGACCAAGGGATAGACCACGGGCTACCAAATCGGGGGCTGTAACCATAAGAGCGCGTGGATAACAGCGTGTGGCCACGTGGGCTTCAATGCGATCGAGGGCCGAGAACTAAGGGACCAAACGATCCAACACCTGGCGCGAGGACACATGGGGCACGCCTATATGACCAGGGACCATCAAATTTGGGGGCTACTCCCAATATTAGCCATAATGTGGGTTTTAACTATACAATAATATTTTTAATAGATTTGTATTGATTTATAGGCCTGTTTTTTGAGATTTTGGTCATTATTGGGAGATATTGGGCCCTTTTTTAGGCCAAATCTTGGGGGAAAGTTGGGAGATGGTTACCAATTTTAGATCTATATAAACCAGGCCTTCTTGAGGCCATGGGAGGATAGTCAGAGCAGGTTTATGCTGAATATTTTCCAATCCAAATCCATTGTTATGTAGGGAAGTTATTAAGGAGCTCACCTTTGTGGGCCATTTCTGGGAGCTCCAGTCATTCGATTTGAGTGTTGTTTCTTTTGTTGGGTTCTAGAGATCTAGTAGAACAAGACTTGATCAATTTTGTAACCTTTTGGCACTACTATTATGTACTTATTTATATTTGAACAGAAATAAGAAAGCCTCACCCACTAAGACAAAGGCCCAGAGATGTCGGCAAGATTGTTGAACTCCATTATCACATTGGTGTCATGCTTTGTTGTTGTTTTATGCTTCATTTTAGATTTGTACATGTTTATATGGTTGTTATGTTTTCTTATCACTTCTTCCTCTTTCATTAATATTCCTAATTGGTTAATCAACACATGCTTAATAACTCAACCATAGTCGTATAAAAGATCTTTTCGGATCACTACCAAGAGTGTTGCATGTCTTCATGCAACCAGGTTGATCGGCATGAATCTACATGGGAGGCACTTTAATGAAGATCGTTGAGGATAATTTATGTGTGTCCCTTGTCAATTGTTGGGTAGTACCCCCCATTTTTTGCAATTATTTGTCAACAACCTTCGTCCTTCTTTTTGCACATGTCATAATCCTTTTTGTACTTGGGTGAGGGAAACCAAATTAAAGGGTATAAAAATATTAGCCCTACTTGTTTATTTCCACATGTCTTCATGCAATGAATTCACCTTCTTACCCTTTTCAGTGCCACTATAAAATTATGATAATTGAAGGCATCTCACTGCACCATCTCCATTGTGGTTTGTTCCCATCTCATTTTCCTTCCCTATAAGGCATCTCACATCAAGGAGTCTATGCACTGGATGCAATCACAAATGGCCTCTTATCTGTTGCTAGTCATGAAGGATGCATGTTTCCGAGAATTAACCCATGTATAGTGTGAGATACCAACACTATACATACCACTTTCACTCACATAAACAAATCAAAAACTACTCTTCTTTTTCTACCTCTTCTCATGCTAAAAGTATAGTAGGCTTCTCTTCCCATGATTTTTTTTGCATTGTTTGCTTCATTTGTATGAACCACCCCTGAGAGTTTTTTTGAGGATTTCCACATATTGCCATAATAGAGATCTAGGGTCTTTCTTGAGGGTCTCTATTTTAATTGTTTTTCAAGGAATAAGTACAAAAATTGTTTTAATTGAAATAAAAATAAAATAATTAATTCTATTGTTAAATAAATTGCTAATTTCAAACCTTTATTATGACATATTTTTCTGGCAAAAGACTTAGTTGTGGAGTGCATACACATAAATGAAATTGTGACAGAATTTTGAGAGATGAGTATATGGGTTGTGTTGTTGTCAAATGATATTATGATGTGGAGAAAATACTATATAGTAAAAGCGTTGCTAGATAATGAAGGCAAGCTCTGGTATGATCAAAATGATGAGCATTATAAATTCTAGTTAGTGAGTTCTAGAGAGGCTTATGAAGAGGTTGATATGCTTAGTATTATACACCTCCACCACCGCCACTTGGAGAAACTTTTCTATAACTTCCACAACTGTAGGTACTAGGTTGTATGGTGTAGGCTATAGATTTCACTATATCATTAAATATGAACTAAATTTAAAAGGATTTGTATCCATGGTAACAAAGTTAGTGAGTTATAGATAGGCTTATGTAGAGATTGATATGCTTAATATTGTACACATCCATCACCACTGAAACTTTTCTATAACTTCCACAACTGTAGGTACTAGGTTGTATGGTGTAGGCTATAGATTTCACTATATAATTAAATATGAACTAAATTTAAAAGGATTTTTATCCATGGTAACCGAGTTAGTGAGTTCTAGAGAGGCTTATGTAGAGATTGATATGCTTAATATTGTACACATCCATCACCACCACTTGGAGAAACTTTGCATCTACTAAAGGTTATGCCAAAGGCTTCATAAGTTCACATCTGCTGTAATTTTCAATCAATAACCTTATCTTTGTATACATTTATTTTGTTGTAATAGAATACCATTATTCTATTTCTCAATTCTATGTTGTTTACATATTACACATGCATAGATAAATACACCTTCCACATGGACAAGGAAACCATAGTCTCTCCTACAGTTTGAGTTCATCTCAAGAATTGATTTGTTCCCACTGTCTATTGATTTGCATGCTAACTTGGATTTTAATCCTTTGGTGTATAGATATTTGATTTAATCTTTGATATATTTAGTTAGTATCATACTTGATTACTGTTTTTTAGTGAATACTATGAGCCAATATATGGTTGAGCCAAGGTAAATTCATTTGGTCACTTCATCACATGTTCTTTGTTACTTGAAGGGAATACTACATCATGGTATAAGGTCTATAGCAGATGGTGAGGTACAAGTGCCAAAAGCATAGAAATAAGTATGGCCCAAAAACTTGCATATGTTATGGCCCAAAAACTTGCATATGTATAAGTATGGAACTCACTTTTTTTTCCATCTGATTTATCAATATTGTTGTCAATGTTCATTGAATCAATCACTAACTCCAGCTAGCATTCTACATCGCCGAGTCCTCTAAATAGGTGTTTTTGAACACTGGACATTGATTTTTTTTTTAATGGAGAACATAAAATGCCACATCAACTTACATCCAATAATATCTAAAAACAATATTATTAAATGAATAATAGTTGTTTCCACCTATCCTTGGATTTTGAATTTAAGTATATAAGGAAATGAAGGAAAGTTTCATGAGGCAAGAGAAGCAAATGATTTATACCTTATTGGAAATGCATTGTGGATCATGGAGGTGACCACCCTTCAAACTTGCATTTGTCAAAGACAATAAAATATTATATCACTAGATAATAAATAAACATGTATGAGGTTGCATTTTTCAAAGAGAATAAAACGTTATATGATTGAATAATAATTAAACATGTATGATGCTCTAGAAATACTAAAGGGGAATACCTCATGAATGAGATCCTCTTGATTTCAAGAATAATTCATTCTCTACTAAACAGGGCCAACCATGAAAAGGTGGAAGCTTGTTTCCCCCCGCCCCTTACATCATTCTCAATTCCCCATACCCAATCACACATAGCAAGTAGAAAAACAAAAATTAAAGGTAAATGAAATAAAGGAGGTACATGTATACAAAACATATAAGGTTCATGCATAAGAAGGTAACAAAAAAAAATTGCACAACAAATAATTTATATTAATAAATTTTGTCCTCAAAATATGTACAATCACTTCTTATTTTTTTCTTATTTTTAATATAATTCTTGAGTAAATCATCAATACATTTGTCTTGATCCCCTTAAACTATTGGGTTATATTAATAAATTTTGTCCTCAAAATATGTACAATCACTTCTTTTTTTGTTTCTTATTTTTTATATAATTCTTGAGTAAATCATCAATACATTTGTCTTGATCCCTTCAACTATTGGGCCCTCTACTGGTGCTGGATGACTATGCACCATCTCAAGCATTGTACTACTTCTAGTAGTACAACATGCACACTGATGCATTACAGGGGCATCCACTACAATAACAAAAAGCGTTAAAAGGACATGGTTAGTTATTATTCATAGTAGTGTTTCATTAGTACAAATACCATTACTATATTTTTTACTAGGAGGAGTAGTCTACACCATTGGTTGGATTGTTTTCGGTTCATATCCTCCATGAGAACCCTCATCTACATGCTCTACCATTGAAACACAAAAATTTATAAGTACACCATTTGCAAGTAAATAATTTTTTTTTTGTAACTAGCGGAATCAACAATTAGTTGGGCATGTACTCGCGTGACACGTGATCGTATTATCCTATTTCTACCACTATAACCTCTGGGTGTGTCCACAATGCCCCATACACGACACATAAGGTAAACTGAGGTTTTGAACTGGTGAATTTACATAACAGAGTTCCTTAACAATACACTCCATCACTGACTGTTGTGTTGATGTTGAGGTACTAGAGAGTTCCCAACACCAACATCTCGACCTCTTGGTCGGCTAAACCAAGAAGAGGAGGGAATGGTCACCCTATTTTATAGCCTCGAATTAAACATTTGATCCTAACTAAAGAGTAAAATCCCAAGTATGAATGATTATTTATGATTTTTTAAAATATTTGAATTCCATTTGTTATTTTAACATTGTGTACTTGTACTTTTATGTGAGTGAAATGTCAATTAAATAATACGAAGCTTAAAAGAAAGTTAAAATAATCTAAATTAAAGTTTGAGTATTATAAAACCCTAAAATTATTTGTAATGAACCTTTTATTTCTTTTTAAAATATATTATCAATAAATAATTTGAGGAAAAAAAAGGTTAAACTTATAAATTAAAAGAAAAATAAAAGATAAAGATTATATACAAATGAGTATTTCTTTGTATTTTTTATTTTGTATAAAATATAATTATTTTTTTTTTGTTTGTTAATTTGTGCAGGACCTGCGATTAACCTGTGGCTTGAGAAACCGCGACTCAGGGGCATCTAAGCCGTCAAAATCACCCGGGGATCGCACCCGGCCTGAGCCACACCAACCCTTAACATG
>ML823880.1:29077-43073 GCA_009831015.1 Picea engelmannii
ATACAATATCATCTCATTTAGAAAAAATCAACATGGTATCAGAGCGGGACTGGGTTTGACTCCCTCACGGGAGGGCCCATGAAAATAAGAGAGATAGTTTGAGTCTTGTGTGACGATTTATATCTCATATAAAAATCAACACTAAGAAGGTAAACTAAAATCCTAGTGCTACTCTATGCATGATTTATGCAAATGGAAGAAAAAGTGGCTTGGAGAAGCTTATGGACTGATTCTTTGAAAGATGTGGTTCGAGGAAATTTGTAATGTTAATATTGCAAATTGCATTGCGTGACAGTCATGACACTGAAATTTACGAGATCTTCCCATTCATTTGATTTTGAGAATTTTAAAATGGTGAAAACGGGGCCTTCATATTTTTAAAAGGAAAACAAACCTAGTACAAACAAATACATATGTGAAAAAGTAAGCAGGCTTGGTGTTTACATCAGCCTGGGAAGAACAAAAATCAATTTTCTTTTGAGAAACTGACATGGCATGTAAGTGAAAGCGACGACGAGGCTTGTCTCTCTTCACCATGGAAAATCCTCATATATAACACAAACAAATAGACACAGAAATAACGATGCCATACTTGTGACCAAAGGCAGGTCGTGCAAGGCATAGGGGATACGACAAGACCCACATTTGGAGGTCGAGTCATATTGGCGTTTAAGCATTTTTTTCAATGGTTATATGCATATATTAACGGATTTAAATTCCAGATAGTTGATATTCGGATGCATATCACACAAAATTGGTAGTAATCATGGTGATCCAAAACTGGCTAGAATTGGAAAGAAAACTGCGAATTGGGGATGCAATTGTGAGGATCTAGGATTGACTTGGAATTCAAGGAAAATAAATTATCCCAATTGAATATTTGTTGTTTTGTGTAGAGATGAAGTGGGATGGATTTTCATATGCAGCAGGAGCAGTTATCATTCACAATTGCATTGATGTGAGTAGGAAGATAACAACCCAACATTTCATCCCTGTAGAGTTGATTTCCCTCGTGGGTCTCCTAGATTCCCTTTTTCTCTACGCTCTTGTTTGGGCTTTTGGGTCTAATAGCAACATTGGATCTATGGATTCTCTATTTCAGACCCGTGATCAAAGCATGTTGAGAATTCTTGTCATAAGTGCAGGCCTTAAGGTGATGGAAGGGTACATGTACCAGAGGGAATTGCAGGTCTCTCCCATATCTATGACATAATAAGTGCCAATAAAACAAGTAAAATTGACCATTATGAATACCTCCCTAGTTAAGAGGGAGTGTTGTTTTTTTGTAACTATGGTTGGTCTTCATAATGTATATATTCGAAAAAGAAATTCGTGAAAAGAAGGCTCATGGAAAGAGGGTTCTCCCAGAAAGAGGGAGCATCCAGTGAAGCAAATTGGACAAGAAGGGTTTTCTTCAGTGTAAGAGGGAGTCGGTTGGATCATACAAAAAGATATACATGGAGGGCAAGACTTTCCAACATGATGTCAAGGAGAGACATTGCTAGACACAATGCTCAAAGACAAAAAGTCTCTAGGAGCAATTTTCCTCCAGGATGAGATCATACCAGATACAGAAACAGTTCCAGTGATCATGGATACAACCAGTCAGACCCAATGTGGCACATCTATGGTGATAGATCCAATGGAGGTCGCAGACAAAGTATGAGTCCTAGAGGGAGCAGTTGCAGGATCCAAAAAGGAGCAGTTGCAGAGCTCTAGAAGGAGCAGTTGCAGAGAGAGTGGAGGAGTTACTCTCAGTACATGCATATCCACTTCTAGAGGAGCTAGTCCCAAATTGGTTATTCTTGGGATGATCCATTATTCCTGTCAGGAGATTGAGTATTCGCCAAGGGATTGGAGGTGTGGAAGAGGCCAGGTAAGAAATTCCTCTGACAGAGGAGGCACACGGTTGTGATCTTGTAGAGATATGGCATAATGGACTGCAGGTCCATGGGCACACCCATGATATCAAATTTGAAGAAGTTGAATGAGGCAACTTCATAATCAAATTTGGTGGACCCTACGATGTACAAACAACTAGTTGGGTCCTTGATGTACCTGGTGAAAACCGAAACAAATATATGTTTTATGAGCGCCCTGAGTCAGTTCATGAGTGAACCAAGGCAATTGCATTGGGTTTTTGCAAAACATGTGTTGAGGTACCTACGTGGTACAATTGGGTATGGACTCAAATACTTCTCAAGTGGAGAATTAATTTTGTAGGGATATACAAACTCTGATTGGGCAGGGAGTGTGGATGACAGAAAGAGTACCTCTGGTACCTGTTTCAGTTTGGGCTCATCCATGATATCTTGGATTAGCAGGAAACATAAGTATGTGGCACTCAATACTATAGAGGCACAATACATTGCAACAAGTGATGCTTGTACGAAAGTAGTATGGATCTGTAAGTTGATTTCTAGACTATTTGATAAGGTATCAGATTCGACCATGATATTTTTTGACAATCAAAGTTGTGTGAAGATTTCAGAGAACCCGATGTTCCATGACATGTCAAAGCACATTGAGATGAAGTATTATTACATCTGTGATCGAGTCCAGAAGGGAGAAGTAAAACTCTATTATATCTCCACTGATGAGCAGATAACATATATTCAGGCGAAACACTTGTCCAAAGGGAAGTTTGTGTACTTCAAGGACAAGTTGGGACTTGTGGAGATTTCTCCCTTGGTTCAAAGGGAGTGTTGATCTGTATCATGCTAGTACAACTTAGATATTATGCTTCAACATCATGCTATTACAACTTAGATATGATGCTTCAACATCATGCTATTACAACTTATATATGATACATTTGTCTTGAGACGCATCATGTTGTTATAGCTTAGATATGATGCATTAGCATCATGCTAGTATGACTTAGAGATGATGCATATTCCCAAGTCACATCATGCTAGTACAACTTAGATATGATGCAGTAGCATCATGCTAGTACAACTTAGATATGATGCAGTAGCATCATGTTAGTACGACTTAGAGATGATGTAGATGATACTCCACATCATGCTAGTACAACTTAGATATGATGCATTAGCATCATGCTAGTACATCTTAGATATGATGCATATGCCTGAGTCACATTATGCTAGTACAACTTAGATATGATCCAGTAGCATCATGCTAGTACAACTTAGAGATGATGCAGATGACTGACATCATGCCTAGATTACTCAGATAGAGTGTGGCTCAAATAGTCACGTGACACTTCGTTGATTGTGTGACAACTACGGAACACATGTGTAGTCGTGAGACTATGGCAAAGACTGTGTGTCTTTGGAAAACTGTATGCTACTACAATGGTTGTGTACCACTGGCAGAGACTGTGTGTCTCTAGACAATAGTTGTATGCTACTATGTTGGTTGTGTACCACTGGCAGAGACTATGTGTCTCTAGAAAGTAGTTGTATGCTACTACAATGGTTTTGTACCACTGGCAGAGACCGTGTGTCTCTGGACAACAATTGTATGCTATAATGGTTGTGTACCATTGGTGGAGATTGTGTGTCTTTGGACAATAGTTGTGTGTTATTACAATGGTTGTGTACCACTGGCGGAGACTACGTGTCTCTGGACATTAGTTGTGTGCTACTACAGTGGTTGTGTACCACTGGGAGAGACTATGTGTCTTTGGACAATAGTTGTGTGCTACTACAGTGGTTGTGTACCACTGGCAATGACTGTGTGTCACTGGACAATAGTTGTGTCCTACTAGCAGTGGTTGTGTACCACTGAACAATAGTTGTGTACTACTATGGATCATCACATTTGTGTTATATTGGATGGAATTGTAGTAGTTGTGAGTTACTAGATGATTGTCATGGAGATTACCAGATCACTTGGAGCAGTTGTGTGTTGCTTGATCGCAGAGACTGTAACAGATGATTCAAGCTACTGATGACATGGTAGTAGTTGTGTGCTACTATTTGATTGCAAAGCAATCAATGGACTACTAAATGAAGACATCATGAAAATATATCTCCCTAGCTAAGAGGGAGTGTTGATGTTTGAGGTAGCATCATGAGACATTCTCCCTGGAGGGTCCCGTATGGACTAGTAGGAGGAAATGTATGTGGACTTCATCCTGACGTGCCTCAGATGGTTAGATGAAGGAACCAAGACATTGGCTTCATGAGGAATCCTCTATATGTTAAATATGGTTCAAGATGACTTAGCTTGATCAGCCCCAAGGGAATGGCCACCCCTTGTAGGATGAGCTAGCTCAAGTATTTTGGATACCAACTACATGACATGTATAAACACAGATGAATGGCCCTAGTAAGCATTAGGTGAACCTTCTCCTAGATTGGGTTGCAGACCAATGGAGATAGGATACATTTATCACAAGGGTGTACTTGTGATAAATGGGCCCAGGCGTAGTCCTTCCTTGATCATGACAAGGAATAATATGGACTCGAAGTGCTCGAAGATACAGACCCATAGTGAACATGATCTCAAAGAGATTCAATTGGCTGAGAGGGAGAGTCGGGAGAGAGACATCTCCCAAGACTGACAGGGATGTTTCATGAGTCTAGAGTGAAGTTTGTATACTTCAGAGACAATATTTGGCATGATGAATAATGTCTCTCTCATTGAGAGGGAATGTTGATGTTTGGACAACATTGAAAGACATTCTCCCAGATCATATGGGAGGTTGCTCCTCATGTTGCAAATGTTATGAATATCTCCCTAGTTAAGATGGAGTGTTGAAATTGTAACTATGGTCGATATTCATAATGTGAAAAGTAAAAAGTGAAAAGTAGTTTAGTANTATATATATATATATATATAGTTATTTATTATCAAGGGACGCTTCCTTTCATGGATGGTCACCATATGTTCTATATATATGAAACAGTCATCATTGTAATAACATCATTCAAATATAGAATATCATCTCATTTAGAAAAATCAAGAAAATGTAGCGTTAAAAAAAAGATAATTGCATGAAACTTTAAACAGAAAAAGAAAGCAATCCAGATTGAGAAGTAATTATTTTATTAATTATCCATAATAGTATCATACAATGAATAATCAAGCACAAAAGAAGAGAAAGCAAGTTGGATTTTTAAGAGAGCAATGCAGTGAAACTCAAGGCGTCCATCTGCTAGTGCTGAAGAATCATACTGAAATTACAACATACTTAAACAAATAAACACATTACCTCATAAACACAATCTAAACTTGGTCTTGCTTTGCTCCCTTCTGCTAGTTACAAGGCACTCCCTGCTATCAACATCTTCATCAACCTCTATAGAGAAAAATAATGGAGTATGAATGTATGAGAAAGAAAGACAAACTCACAATGCTCCAAGCATACCTCTCTTCCTCGGTTTTTCTCCTCCCTTGAGCTGGCTGTTCACTGCTTCTTTTATATGATTAAATGGGTAGTTATATTAGTTATGGTAGTTAAAAATAAACGGACTGAAGCCGGTAGAAGCTTGAATCCAAGCCGAATGTAATAATAATTATTTGGGAACTCTTATCCACATAATTAAAATTTTTGTGTTGTTTGCGTCTTGGAGGCATCATAGATTAATTAATCTGTAGTTTCGTTTTTTCAATCATTATCCTCACCCTCTTCCATATATTTACTTCAAACCCAGATTTAAGCAATATGGAGACACACTCATTTTTTCCTTAAGCTGTTGAATAATGCAGAGGAGAACTTCGAATTCTGGCGATGAGGGTTACATTCTGGAAATTTTATTGAACTAAATTTCCTTATCGCAGTGTATTCTTCAGTTTGTATGTGGTGCTTATCATGAAAATATTCTGAATCTTTTAAACTTAGAACATGGAAACCATAAATATGGATAGGGAAGAGAAAATAGTTTTAATCTTCCATCACCCACACAAACTTTATCACTGTCACTTTGTTTAGATCCTTCTTCATTGTCAAATAGAATGTTACTTGAGTTTTTGTGCAAACACAAGTCTATGGTAGTTTCAACTGCAATTCATTTATTCTCATTCCTCAATCCGTCCAAACGGAGTATCGTTTTCCTTCAAGAGCTTGTTACAGGCTACATATCCTCTTCAAAATTATAGGCGAGGACCCTACGATATGGTTTCCACGAACTTTTAAAATCATTAGTGTCATGCCTTCTCAATGCATTGTATCTCCCCAAGTAGACGGTGGGACCATAGGGTAGATGGAATTCCCATGAAACTTAAGTATCACCATAATTCTTTGATATGACAATATTTTATGCAGGAGGATAATGTCAAAAGTGTTGTTATGAACACGATATAAATAATAATCAATAATTAATGATTAACAATGAAGAAACACCTTCATGATGAAAAGTTATGTTTCTTCACGAATGGACACTCTTGTATGGGTATATAAGGCCCTCGATCTCATTATATCTCATTCATATCATATTCTTATACATTATTATTAATATATTTACTATCTTTAAATGGATTATTGTATATTGTCT
Source organism: Picea engelmannii (assembly GCA_009831015.1). Lineage (NCBI taxonomy): Eukaryota > Viridiplantae > Streptophyta > Pinopsida > Pinales > Pinaceae > Picea > Picea engelmannii. The sequence continues at coordinate 35,542 of ML823880.1, forward strand.
TATTTATATTGGATATTTACATAGTGAACCAACTTGGTTCACCATAGAAACCAAACCGACCTAATATCCAAGTTTTATTACAAAAGAAAACAATGTGTCGAACCTTTAGTTCATGCCACACCATAGGAGATTTGCAAGGAGCTTCTGCTCAGTTACATATGATAGTACACCTATGCAAAATACACAAGATAGAAATTCGTCATGCCCACCCTTGTGAATCATTCATGCCACTATCAGAAAGCTAGGAAAGACATTTCTTCCTCATGCTTCATTTATGCAGTTCATGTTTCCCTTGCTTCAATTCATTCAATCCCTCATTTGGCTGCCAAACTTGTGTTACTTCACAACTTGATTTTCTTCATTTTTGTCTTCACTCTTGTGCTTGTATAGGCGCCCACCCATATGAATCAACGCGTCTCTTTCCCATCCGTCAACACGTCATTTGGAAATTTTGTCCACTTACCAATCGGTCAACCTTCATTAGGTGTGTGCATCTCTTACGTGAGTTAGGTTGACTCTCCTAAGCATGCCCTTCTTTCCTTGGCCTACTTTTTCATTTCATTGGACATCCCAAGTCTTTCCCACAACATTCGTTCAACCATCCCATGGTCTTACTTATTTTGCACGACACTTTGGCCACATCCACCAAACTCTTCAATAAATGCAACCATCTCTCCAGTTGAATCACCGTTTAGGTGTGTATGTCCCTTAGCGAGTCAATATGACTCACCTAAGCATGCCCTCCTCATGCCTTAGCCAATTTTCTATTTGGTGATGTGTCTGGTCTTCTACTCATGACCTTTGCCAAACGCCCTCGTCTAACTTGTGTCGGAATTTGTCTTGGGTTGAGTCACCTCTTGGTGCGTTGCACATCCAAGGAACCCCAACTCGCCACATATATGAAGACATCGTGTCTTCAAGTGAACCGAGCATCCTACCTTCTCAGTTATCTTCATTTAGATTCATGGTGGGAGGGTGCGTGTTTGAGCTTGGAGCCCCAGAACTTACAATAATCACAATGGAATTAACACTAATTTAAATTTACTAAAAGTGTTTGAACCAAAAAAAAAATCTTGAAATTTGATGCTACTATAATAGTGAAGTGTAAGAAATTATGGAAACCCAAATAAACTCAAAAGAAATCGAAAATTATAAGTGAGGGTTTTTTTTATGTGGTTGTTCGGTATTTTTTGTCCATTTCCCTATCGACTCCTTTGTCTCAAACATCTCTTCAGGTGGTTTACTACTGCATAAAAGAAGCAACTAGGGAAATCAATCATTTTCTTAATAAGTTAGAAAACATTTTTAGTACATTTTATATAATAATAAAAAATTAAGATAAAGAAAACAAAATTTTGAATTTACAGGTATAACAACCAACAAAGAGGGTTGTCTCGGAAGGGTAAACTGACCAAAAAATGGTCAATTTACCTATTTAGGGTAGCAATATCAAAGAACATAAAACATAAATTAGAAAGAGGAAGGAAAGAAGAGGGATAAGACAAATTCAACCAACAAAGAATGGTATGCTTAAGGGTTGTTCTAAAGAAACCCTAGAACTCCTAGCTACTAACTAAGGCTAGTACGCACTACTCCATCAATAAATATGCATAAACAATCACATAAAAGGACAAGCAAGAGTTCTTAGTAAGGAAAAATAAATAGGTTAGACCCAAGGAAACAGTAAAAGACACCTAGCTAACCAATCCCTCAAAGGAGATAGCCAACATAATAAGCATTCACTACTATCCCTCAACCCTCAACTATCAATGGTTCAATCCCAACAACTGAGTGAGAACAAGTAGGTAAAAAATCTGTAAGAAACCAGAGAAAAACAAAGAAAATCTTAAGTAATATTATTCCACAAGTCCTGAGAAATAAAAATGCATCCTCATTTTTATAAGAGAAGAAAAGGCTAGGGTAGGTTACAAGACACTTGTCACTTTTGAAAAAGTTACAAGTGGACCCCCCTAAAATTTTGTCTTTTTCAAAAAGTGAAAATCAAATCAAATTGTTTTTGTTCAAAAGGATAATACAATATTTTAATTTGCAAAGAAAAATATTCTTGAAAAGGAAAGTTTTGAGCAAAAAGTCCTTGAGGAAAAGGACAAAAGGTGCCACATCATCATTTTTTTTAGATTTGTTCCTCCCAGTGGAATCTTTGGTTTTTGTTCATGGGATTGCTACTATAGAGTTGTGTGGTGTCGAAATACCATCAATGGTTGTCAATATCACCGAGAATGTGAACCTGTGGTTTGGGAAAGATTTGGCTTCCTTTGGAGGGCATGGGCTTTGTAATTGGTTACCGAAGTAAAGTAAATTCCCTTTTTTTCTAGCACTTTTGAAACATTAAATTTCACCCCCTTCGCTACCTATAACGCACCAATGACATAATACCCTTCACTTGGCTCAAATTGGGTTCAAATTGAGCAAGATTTGAACCCAAAAAAAGTCTTAGTCAAATGTTGGTTTCAGGATGAATCAACAAATTGAGGAAAAATAAAATATGAATTCAATTGATAATTAGAGATGTTATTAGTGACCTTCATGGTCGTAGGTGAAATGGGACCCCTCTTGTTTGAAGAAATTTGGCTATGAATATGCCTAATTTTTATTTTTTGTCTCTTTCACGGATTGATTCAAAGGGAAAACATAATGTTGTTCACTCATAATTTTTACTAAAAACATAGCTTAATTTATAATTGGGACCACTATGATTTCAAAATATATGTTTTCATGGTCACTTGGGCTCTATTTGTGCAAAAATTCAACTATAGATGAGGAAGTTATGGAAATTTTGGCTCACACATTTTGTTAAACACTTTGCATGTCAATATTCACTATTGTTTTACTGAGATCCTTCAACATTCCTATAATATAGAAGGTATATGAAATATGAGAATAAAATCAAACCCAAAAAATCAGTCAAATAAACAAACTCCATATGTGCTCTATGTTTTTCAAAAAATGTCCAAATTGTCGAATTTGGCTCTACAAACAAATTTTTTGGACTGAAAATAGGGGTTACAAGTCCAAAAGGAACAGTTTCCCCCTTATTTTTTTATGAATTTGATCCAGGTGGATATCGGTGAGCACCCACCTATTCCACTGGCTCGAAAACAATTTTCCAACTCAACAGTTTTTCGACAGTTTGTCGGGTTCCAAACTTTTGGGGCCATTTTGAGGCCCTAAATGACGTTTTTTGTGGATTCACGGCCCAATTGATAGCTTATGGAACTTTCTTGGTGCAGTCGAAATTTTTTCTTCTCGGTTAGACCTTTCCAACGGTGTATCGAGCACCCCAAACGGAGATCGTATGCAAAAGTTACGCCCCGGGAAGTTGACGTATCAACTACCCCACCGAGGCCCGCAAACCTTTTGGATTTTCATCTTCCGGGGTTAGAGTTTTGGATTTTACTTATGTTAAAAAGGACTTGAGAGCCTCATTTTAACAATCATCTTCTTGCGAATGCGAGCAACGGTCACATCTCTTCTCAGAGATAAGTTGTCACCATTCTAGCGAGTCTTTCACTCTGTATTTTTACAGTCTTTTTACATTTTCACTCATTAATAGAAATTGTGTATTACTGTATCTATGTGTTTATGAATGCATATATGATACATTTTTGTTATATTATTGGATATCCACGATATCTCTGTACATTTATTTATTAAATCTATGCTCTCATTTTGTGCTGAAAATAATCTGGATCAGTGGTATCAAAGCAGGCTTCTCTTGATCGTTTGTTTTAGTGCATGTCCCCGATGAGGTCCGAGTATAGAAAGTTGGGTCTTGAGCTTGTCTCTCTTGAGGAAAATTGCTCTCGCACGCCAAAGAAACCCTCCATGGCGGAAGAGAATAAAAACGACAAAGCAGAAGATTATATTCATTTGTTGCTTGAGAAACCTCTCATGCGACGGAGAGAAGAAATGATGAAGAATTTTTCCCACATCCTTCAACACCTGCCGATAGTAGCGGGTGCATATTCATCAAGCAACCACTTTGGAAGAACCTCTCATTTCAAGGTACAAGTTAATTTTGATATTCCCATATTTGAAGGACAGATAGATGTGGATGCCCTAGAAAAATGGTTAAATCTGCTAGAAGGTTATTTCTCTATTCATAATTTATCTGATAGGGAAAAGATCACCTTCGCACTCCTTAAGGCCCTCCCCCATGTAAAACATTGGTGGGAAACTTATTGGGAGAAAATTTCCATAGAGGAGTCTAGAATATATGGGGTCAAGCCCACTTGGGATTTTTTGTGGATGTGGTAAAGGAACAATATCACCCTGTTGGAAACTATGAGGATCAGTACATGAGATGGACCACACTGCAGCAAGAAAGGGGCCAAGAAGTTTTGGAGTTCACCAATACCTTCCATACCTTGCGCACCAAGATGGGTATCAAAGACTCTAGATGACATTTGGTTCTGAAATACTGTAGGGCTCTACACAGATACATCCAAATTGAAATGGATTTTTTGGGCATCTCATCATTCAGTTCTGCTTATCGATATGTTGTTAAAATCGAGAAGAATTTTAAGCACCAGAACAAATGGGAGTTTGGTTCTAAAAATCTGCAACAACCAAAGTATAATAAAGATTTCTCTAACAAACAACATCCCAAAAACCAGTCCAAGCCACAGGAAAAGAAGGGTCACAGAAAGATTAAGAAGGACACCGGAAAATGGTGCAATTTCCACAAAATCCCCTGGCACAACACCGATGAATGTCGCTCAAAATAGTCATTGGTGGCCGAGATCAAAGACAATGAGCCAAACCCTGATACATAATATGATTCAGAAAATACTAATAGAATACAGATCATCAACGCAGGCCCCACTACTATTTTTGTGACCGCAACAATTCAACCAGAAGAACCGATAGATCTTGAAGAGGGAGAGCTCATTTTTCATTCACAGATGTGGGAGAAAGGGACCCCGTTGCATTTATTGTTGATAGCATAAGCCAGAATAACCTCATCTTAGCATAGGTCGTCAAATAGTTTGGATTATCGACAACACTACACCCACAACCATACAACATTGGGTGGCTTCGCCAGGGACGAGTTCTCCATGTCAACCAGTAGTGTCGATTGTCATACGACATCGAACCCTTCTGTTAAGGTTTAATATATTATTAGAGTTCTTTTCATTTCACTAGATAACAATAGCATAAGATAGGATCACTGAGAAATACACAATCACATGAGACACATCATTTATCCTGGGAAACCCTCATGGGGGAGAAAACCCAACAAAACTTCCTTATTATAGATAGCCAATACAATGCCAAGAGATAACTCAAACAAATATAGAAATTCCTCTCCCAAGAATGTGCCTCTCTCTCTCTCTCTCTCTCTTCTCCAACTGCAGCTCTAAAACTTACTCCTCAAATGAACAAGTGAGTGTGTGTCTAAGTGAGGCGCTAGCCTCCTTATTTATACAATTCTAGCACGCGTGGAAGTGTCTCTTCACTGGTAGGGCCGACTTCTTCTTTTGGGTGGTTATAACCACCTTTAATATATTCTGGGGCCGAATTCTTATTTTTCCTATTACAATTATACTTTAACCAATCCACAAAAGGGGATTTGGTCTTTTACAATAGCCAACATGATCAATCCGCAATAGGGGATTGATCTAATGAATAATACCACTGTTGTTCCTGAGTTTATACTTTAAGGATCTAAAGTATACCGTCAAGGCATCAAAAAATAAAGAGAATTAAAGAGTAAGAATCAATTACGAAGGGTAAATCAGAGTTGGTTTCTCAACTGTCTCTGTCTAGCTTCCCATTGTTCTTGGATGCTGATTTCTCTCGCAATAATTGCCCATGAACATTCTAATTCGACTCGAGTAGTTGTTGTTTGCAGGATAGTATTAAATAAGTTCAAAGCAATGCTAGTTTGATCCTATAGACCGAGTTCTATGTTAGGTTGTCTATTACTTGGGACAATCATGAGGATTAAAATTTTATTAAATTATAAAAAGTTTTATAAATTTTGTTGCTTCAGTTTTGTGGGACGAAATAGAAAAGGAATTTTGGAACTCAAAATAATAACATAATAGTATTAAAGGTCGTTTCCTGTACTTGAAGTAATTTGAGAATGTTAAAATAAACACAAAGAAACACTGTTGGAGAATATGAGGCTTTAATCTTGAAAGAATCTCATATCATAACAGAAGAAGGGAAGAAAAAAAAAATTTCTAATGGAATACAAGATATAACCATCCAACAGACCTACATGTCTTGAAACTGCTGATAGCAATCATAGAGGAAAAACTGTAAATGATTGAATAATCAAATAAATTCAAACTACAGTATAATTTTGAATTAAACTATAGATGATCATTCATTAGAAAGACACGGAACAAAAGATATTGAAAGATATTGAAAATAGAGTGAAGGAACACATAGCTTCAAGGTGACAGAATTCATAATCTTTTCTGCATCATCTATATTATTATAAATTAGAAAACTTCTAATACAATCGGCTCCCAAAAAACAAAAAGCTCTTTCTCAGTCTTGTGAAATTATATTTATACATGATCACCCAACCTTTTTTTCTGTTGGTGATTAACTAATTTCCGAATACTAACGGTTACATGAATATGAAATAGTGAACCATTTCTATTTCTATATTTATCTTCTTTGATTAATTCCGTTGATGAAATTTTCAAAATAATACTTTAATTCTTTGATGATGAATCTGCTTCTTCTTTTTTGAGATAATCAATACATTTCCCCAGGAGGTGCACCAATACTCTGGGAGCCTCTGGAATATCTTTTGGCTTGAATAGGAATAATTTTATTTGTAGTCCTGGTAGACAGTCGTCAACTATCTTTCCTGTAAACTCAATGGTTTGTAACTTTAAATTAGGCCTCACCATCCACCTGTTAATCTGTGTAACATCAATTTCTTTTATCTGTGAGATCTCTACCTGAATTTCTTTCAGCTCCTCCTTGAATCTTAACTGATGGTTACCAATGTTAATTTCTCCTAACACTACTACATATGGGCAGATTATTCCACGAAAATTTTCCACGCTTCCACTAGTTTCATATTTTTTTTAAACAAGGCGGGATTTTCGTCTCTATTGCCATGAAAGTTCGTCGCAATATCGACGAAAATCTTAATTTAACCTAGTCGGGATTTTCGTCGCTATAGCGACAAACTTTCGTGGAAATAGAGACAAATTTTTTGTCTATCTCATTGGTCGGTGTTAACGGCTAGTTGACTATTTTATCTATATATACGTGACTTTAAGGGACTTTGCGACACAATTGCTATAGTTGCGACACTGTTCCTGGATTTTGTTTGAGCTGTTTATTTTTTCCGTCACCCACCGGTTGAACAAATCCAATTCTCGATCTACATAGATCGGATTTTGAACTTGCAAGGTTAGTATATTCTATGGAAAAGGGTATGTGGATTCCATAATATTCTAGGTTTATGGAATCCACATACCCTTTTCCCTTCAATTGTAGCTATAATCTCTCTCTCTTTTCATTGATAAAGATATGGAATT
>ML823880.1:52446-64877 GCA_009831015.1 Picea engelmannii
AGTCAAAGCTTCAGTTACTTGGTTTTCAATTGCAATGAATTGAAAGGTTATACTTGCCTTTTCTAATGTGCATTGAAGAGACACTTTATTCCTAAATAATTTGCTAACCCCATGAATTACCTTGGTTCAATTAAATTACTCTGCTGCAACTCGCTATAACTCTGCTGCAACTCACTATAACTATGTTGTAACTCTGCTACAACACTATGTTGTAACTGTACTTTCTCCTTCGAATTTTGTGTTGTTACTCACTATTACTCTGCTGCAACTTGCTATAACTCTGCTGCAACACTTTCTGTAACTCTGTTGCAACTCATTATAACTATGTTGTAACTCTGCTGCAACATTATGCTGTAACTATACTTTCTCCTTCGAATTTTGTGTTGTTACTCCACTTGTTGTTACTCACTATTACTCTGCTGCAACTCGCTATAACTCTACTGCAACACTTTCTGTAACTTTGCTGCAACTCACTATAACTATGTTGTAACTCTGCTGCAACACTATGCTGTAACTGTACTTTCTCCTTCGAATTTTGTGTTGTTACTCCACTTGTTGTAACTCGCTATAACTCTACTGCAACACTTTCTGTAACTTTGCTGCAACTCACTATAACTATGCTGTAACTCTGCTGCAACACTATGTTGTAGCTGTACTTTCTCCTTCGAATTTTGTGTTGTTACTCACTATTACTCTGCTGCAACTCACTATAACTATGTTGTAACTCTGCTGCAACACTATGATGTAACTGTACTTTCTCCTTCGAATTTTGTGTTGTTACTCCAAGGAGGCTACAATAAACAAGTTCGAGAAATGGTCTTAAGATATCATCCATAAATCTTATAAGTGTTGTCATAGTATTGTGTAATATAAATTGCATAATGACTCACTCATGCAATCCATGTGTTTTTTTGAAAGTAATATTCCAAATTATTGTTTGTGTATATTGTCATATTGGTATCCTTACTTCTAATCCAACTTCATGATAACACATGCTTACAATATTTAGTTGATTAGTTCCTTGATTATTTGTAGGGGATATATATATATTACAATATTACAATGTAATAGTAATTCCATATTACAATGTAATATGGCATTACCATATTACATTGTAATATGGCATACAATATGGTATACCATATTTCATGTAATTTTTTTTTTTAAACCTAAATTCATCGTCGCAATATCGACGCAAGTTCATTGGACATATTTTACTATTTTACCGCAACCGTTTCTATAGCGACAAAACTTCGTCGCAATTTGCCATGAATATTCGTCGCATATACAACATGTGCGTCGTAAATTTGGTTTTGAGATATTGGACTCGTCGATATTACCACGGATTTTCGTCCCAAGTTGCGACAGACTTTCGTGGAATGTTCAGCAGCTGTGTCGTAAGTTATTGGCTTGGAATAACTTTTCGTCCCAATTGTGACAAAGTTTCGTCGTAATTGCCACATTTCTTCGTTGTTATTGCGACGATAGTTCGTCGTAATTGCGACGATGCACAAGGTTAACTGATATTGAAGGTGGTGACACATGGAGAGATAATTGCGTCGATGTTTCCACGCACACTTGGATCGTGGATATAGCGACGAAATTATTCCGACGAAAAAAAATATCGGCTTTCGTGGAAATTGCAATGGATAAGTGTGGCAATATCAATGAAAAACCGTCGCAAATTTGCTCATATGTACTAGTGTAATAATCCAGGATAGTTGTCTCTTCCAAAGTTCAACGAATCCTTATCTAGAAGATCAAAAATTGCTTGGCAATCATCGTTAAACTCCTTGGTTATTTTTTGTTTTTGGCGAGGCTTGCCTCCCAAACCTTGAGTATTATATCCCCTTTGATTTGTTCTGAAACAGATAACTTATGAGTCTTTCCAATTTCCTCTTTTGATGAAAGAGTCATTGCCTTTTGAAAAGTGGTCCTGGCTACTTTTGTCTCTCTTTCCTTTAGGAGAACATTATCCAAGGATCTGCTTGTCTCTTGAAAGTAAGTTTGAATAATTTCTAGCTTAGAGATCAATCCCTGTTGCTCTTTTTCTATTTTTGCATGAATTTCCAAGGTCTGGGCTTGAAAAGCTTCCATTTCTACCACTTGATTTTGGATTGAACTCATCTTGTTCTGTATTTGTTTATTCATTTCTTGTTGTTGTAGGACTTGTGCTTGAGTGACCTGTATTTTCTGATTTGCTTCCTCTAAGCTTTCTTTCATTTTTTGAATCTCTTGAATGTCATTTAATCTAGCTCGTTCTAGACCCTTTTTTATCTCCCAAATGATATTTCTTTTAGTCTCTTTCAATTGACCTTGTAACTGAGCTATTCTTTGATCTTTCTACTCCAACATAGTTGTCAAAATACCCACAGAGTATAAATTCGCCGACGCTAAAGCTCCCATTGTGCCCGCTATTTCTGTAGAAAATTCTCCCTCTTTAAGTTTTTGTCCATCAATAATGATCTTGTGTTTTTTAATCATCATATCTCCTCTTGGATGCATCTCCTGTTTCAGGATAGCCTTCCCCTTTTTACTAAAAAAATAATTGGATGAAGGAATCTCATCCCTAGAAATAGGCTCAAGATCACTAACGTATAGAGCTCCCTCATGGGGGTTTCCATAAGTAGACTGCAATGGAGTCAAATAAGTAATGGGACTTCCAAGTTCTGATGATGTTGTTCCTCCTACTTTTTTGGGAAAACTCTCAGGGATTTCTGAGGGTGTTTCCAACTCCTTTCCTTTCCCTGCCTCTGATTTTTCTATCTGGGGGAATTCTGTTTCTTGTGAAGGCATTTCACTCTCCTTCATTTTTCCCTTTTTATTTTCTTTATCATGTACATCTATTTCAAAGCCTGGGGGAGGCCCTTCCTGCTCTGGAGGAGGGGTCGTGGATTCACCTTGCAAATTTTTTGGCAAAAAACTTCTCCTATGACTTTGGAAGGACATAAAACCAGTCTGTAAGTCAGGTAATAAGGCCCGTACCCTATTCAATACCTCTTCATAAGTTTTGAATTCCTTGAATATATCATCATAAACAGATTTTTCATGTTCATAAGATTTCATATTACAGTGCATCAAATGTCTGCTTACTAATTGATAGGGGTCATGCTTTCTGTGCTCAATATCTACCAGTTTTATTTCTTCTAGTGCTTCTGCTTCCACTTTAGAATGGCCTAGGTTTAGTAATGAAAATTTCCCGACATACACAGGGAAGATTGGCCAGGATTTCTTTTGAGCTACCTTTATCTCTATTCCAATACCACCTTTCACTATTTGATGTGCTACCTCCCTTAATACCAGTCTGTCCAGGAGGAATTTCGGAAGTGAGTGAGGGGGGATTGAGCACCCATAAACCCTAACGTAAGAGAAGTTTTCATCAACAAACCAGTCAACTATTTCTTTGATATTTTCTGAGACTGGCTCGGAAATGCGAGGGGGTTCACAACCATAAATTTTTTTATGCATTGGAATTATTATAAAATGACAATTTTTGTAAAATGCATTCTTAGCATTTTCTTCCCATAGCACAGAGTGATATTCGTGAATGGGTTTGGGACAAGTTATGTTCCAACTCCAATTCATCAAGGGAAAAGGAGTCACAAAGAAAACTACGTCCATAATGTATGATGACATGTAAAAGGCCACTGGTTGACCTTTAGATTTTGCAACTCTGTAATTTGAAACTTCTTGAGCTAGGTTATCAAACAGAATCTTACTCCAGTTGAAAGTGTATCCTTCTGAAGCTTCTTCTAAAAAGGGCACCCATTCTGTAGGAAAATGGCAGGGATTCTTTTTCCCGAAAAGTCTACACAGCATAATGGCTACATAGACCATGTATTCATTCAAAGATGATGTGGCATAAACTCCATGGTTATCAGACCTAAATTTCTATGGACATCTCCACCATTCTCTGATTAAATCGGGATAAGTTCGGTCTGCCTCAGTACACACTCCTTCCTTTGAAATTCAGCTAAAAACTCGGAATTATAAATGTACTTAGGATTTCTTGAGAGTTTATACATTACTTGTATATGCTCTGGCTTGAATGAGCCGACAACGACCCCTTAATTGTTTAAAATGATTCTTGTCGGGATATCGACCTTCTCCAAGGCCCAATTTATCATGTCATTGTACGCCATAAGCCAAGGGTGCGCCGCAATCTTATGAAGCTCTGATTCTGCTATATCCCGAAAGTGATTCTCGGAATCAGTAGAAGAATTCTTGATTTCGTATTCCAGGAATTCAGAGATTTGTGTCCAAGATTTAATTGAGTCGATAGCGTGTGGCATAGTGTCGGATATGATATCTCCTTCCTCTGTATCTTCAATCTTCTTCAGTGCTTTCTTTTGTGCCATGACTTTAAGTTAGATGGAAATCCTGTCACAGAAAAGGAGTGTATGAGCTCGGTTGAATGCTTTTTGCGCTTGATAGTATGAAACAGAATATGTTGTGAAACACAAACCTTTAAACTCTCTTTTAATTCATTTAACGACGCAGGTAATGATGCAGCTGACAAGAATTCAATACATTGAATGCAGTGGATATTTACTAAGATACGCATTAGTGTCACATATCATCAATTATCCTTTATTAAGGTGGTCGTATTTTGGCGCTTTTAAATTCAAAATTTAGCAAATTTCATTCGATCGGAAACCGAAATGTGAACAAACCTAAAAATTTGATTGTCATTAATCATGCTTCCAAAATAGAGTTAATTTAGACTAAACACAGATTAAGAGTCGAGATTTTGCATTTCGTGATTTCGGGGATCGTGTTGACGAGAGGTATGTTATCGTTGAATCCCAATTTCCGAAATTGCGAAATCGTGACATGTTTAAATTAGGACTTAATTTTGTTTTAGTAAATTAATTAATCAGTTTTAAACCCACTTTGATTATTTCGGGGTTTCGGGGATCATGTTGACAAAAGGTATGTCATCGTTGAATCCCAATTTCTGAAATTGCGAAATGATTAACTTAAGCCTTAAACTTCGATATTAGTGAATTAATTAATCAGGATTAAGGACTAACTTCCGAAACATGATTAATTCAGTTTAAACATAGATTATGAGTCGGGACTTTGCGTTTCGGGATTTCAGGGATCATGTTGACAAGAGGTATGTTATCGCTGAATCCCGATTTCCGAAATTGCGATACGATTAACGTATTTTTTAATAATTAGTAACTTCCATATTTCGGGAAATCAAGGATCGGGATTCCGCGATTGGAAATGTGTTAAAACATAAGTTCTTAGTAAACCCTGAACCCCGAAAAAACTTTTAAAGTTTAGTCTTAACTCCTTTGGGGTTTAAGCTTTTCGTGATTTAAAAAATAACTTTACAGCAAGTGCGTCAGGACTTTTATAACACTTTTGGTTTTTTGCCTTTTATTATGTAAAGAATAAAGCTTGTCGATGTTTCGGTACCGGCCTTTTGGAAATGATAATGAGGGTTATGCTTCGTGAAAATCTGAAATCCGAAAAAGGAAGGTTTTAGTTTTGAAGATAAAAAATTTAATATATGTTTCAACAACCACAATAATAATTACAATACACTTTGCAGTTACGTTATTTTAACACTCCCCCTTAACAAGAAGGGTATTCTACAACAGAATTAGGTGAGAGAGAGGACATCATCATCAACAACATCTGGTGGGTGAGAGGACATCATCATCAATATCATCTTGGAACACTCACTGGCGTATCTATAAATCATCGAAAGTTTTTCTCATCATCAACACAACACAAAGGCTAGAGCATCATCAACACAACATGGAGCTAGAGTAGCATCATCATCCTCATAGGTATGAGGCTAAGGTAACATCATCATCATTTTCAGCATTAAAGCTGAAATAATATCATCATCATCATCTTTAGTAAGGACTCAGGAGTTGAAGTGGCATCATCATCATCATCATCTTCAGCAAGAGGATGAAGTGGCATCATCATCATCATCATATTCAGCAAGAGACTGAAGTGGCATCATCATTATAAACTGCATCGACATAGATTATTATAACACTAATACATCCTCATCATCAATAACAACACAAGGTTGATACAAAATCAAAAGCAACAATATCACAACACAAAGGCTGGCAACACATCATCACAGTACGAGGCTGGAAACACATCACATCAATTAAGCTGGCACATCATCACAAAAATTATGCTGGCACATCATCACAACAATTAAGCTGGCACACCACACAACAATTAAGCTGGAAAACACCACACAACAATTAAGCTGGAAAAAACCACACAACAATTAAGTTGGAAACACCACAACAATTAAGCTGGAATCACAACACAACAATTAAATTGGAATCACAATACTAGACTGGATTTACGTCACAACCATTAAGATGGAAGCACAGTACTAGGTTGGCTTTACGTCACAGAAGTTAAGCTGGAAGCACAGTACTCAGATTGCTTTTTGTCATAGAAATTAAGATGGAAGCACAATAATCAGCTTGATTTTCGTCACAACAATTAAGCTGGAAGCATGGTACTAGACTGGATTTACGTCACAAAAATTAAGATGGAAGCACAATACTAGGCATATCTCAACACAACATCTAGACTGGATTTATGTCACAACGATTAAGTTGGAAGCACAATACTAGGCATATCTCAACACAACAACTAAACTGGCTTTACATCACAACGATTAAGCTGGAAGCACAATACTAGGCATATCTCAATACAACAGCTAGACTGTCTTTATGTCACAACGATTAAGTTGGAAGCACAATACTAGGCTGGCATATCTCAACAAAACACTACTCCCCCTTTCGAGGGAGGTCCTTTCGGACTATACCAAGCTTATCTCAAAATTGCTCAAACTTTACACGAGATAGAGGCTTGGTCAACACATTGGCAACTTGTTCATCCGTGCTAACATATTGGAGCTTTATGTCTCCTCTCTGCACCATGTCATAGATGTAATGATATCGGATATCTATGTTCTTAGACTTGTTATGAAATATAGGATTCTCTGTCATCTTTATGCATCTCTGGTTGTCACATAGGATCGTGGTTGCTTCCATCTCTAGGTCGAATAGAACAGTCAATAACTTATGAAGCCATATAGCTTCGCAGCTGGCAGAACACATAGCAATGTATTCTGCTTCCATTGTACTGAGATAAATGTTGGATTGCTTCCTACTCTGCCATGAGATCATGGCTAATCCCAAACTAAAACAACATCCTGAAGTGCTCTTCTTGTCAGAGAAACTTCCAGCCCAATATGAATCAGTGTACCCACTCAATGTGAAATCATGATCTCCATCATAACTAAGACCACAATCTAATGTACCTTTAAGGTACCTCATCACATGTTTTGCAGCAACTAGGTGAACATGTTTGGGTTCTACCAGAAACTGACTCAAGGTGTTCACGACAAAACATATATCTGGTCTGGTGTTCGTCAGGTACATCATCGATCCAATGATCTCTCTATACAACGTGGCATCAATCAATTTTGATGAAGTGTCGACCAGTAGCTTCAAATTCATTTCCATGGGTGTATTCATGGGCTTGCACTCTAACATGTCGAATCTCTTCAGGATTTTGACTGCATACTTCCTTTGGTTAAGGAATATCCTCTCTGGACTCTGCCATACCTCAAGACCTAAGAAATAATGCATTAGTCCAAGGTATTTCATCTCAAATTTTGAAGAGATCTTCTTCTTACATTTGGTGATGAGATTTTCTTCTCCAGTTAAGAATAAATCATCCATATATAGCAACAATATCACTGGCTGATCGTTCATAACCTTGAAGTAGATGTTAGAATCTTCTTTACTCTTGGTAAATCCCAATCCCGTCAAAAAACTGTCTATCCTACCATACCAATCTCTAGGAGCTTTCTTCAATCCGTACAAAGCCTTCTTCAACTTGCAGACATGAGACTTCTTGTCTTCAACTTCAAATCCTTGATGTTTCTCTATATACACTTCTTCTTCGATGACACCATTTTAGGAAAGTTGTCTTTACGTCCATCTGGTGTAACTTCCACTTCATCTTAGCTGCAAGGACTATGATGGTTTTGATTGAAGTGTATCTGGCTACAGGAGCGAATGTCTCTTCATAGTCAATGCCGTCCTTTTGAGAAAAGCCACGAGCGACAAATCTTTCTTTATGCTTCTCAATACTTCCATCAACAACATGTTTTATTTTGAAGAGCCATTTGGAAGATACCACATCCTTGCTCTTCGGTCTGGAAAATATTTCCCATATATCATTCTTTATTATGGATTGGTATTCCTCTGTCATGGCATTTGCCCATTCTTTCTTATGAATGGATTCTTCAAAGCAAGTAGGCTCCTTTTCTAAGAGATCACACATCAAGGCCATATAGCTGGAGAATGTCTTAGGTCTCTTCACCTGTCTCGTGGTTCCTTTGGGAACACCATACTTCTTTCCATATTGAATAATCTCTCTAGCCCAAGCTGGCGTTCTCTTATGGGAGATCGTCATCTAAGGAGGTTCTTGAAATTCTACTATGTCATGATCTTCTAGAATTTCCTCATCAGAGGAAGTTACGACTTCCCTCACTAGTTTTGTAACTCTAGGAACCTCCCTCATTGATTCTACAACTCTGGGAGCTATGGGTTCCTCTTCATATACTTCTTCAAGATGGCATCTTCTTGATTTCTTGAGCGTTGCATCTTCATCAAAGTTCACATACCTGCTGATCTCTTACAAGGTATACTTGGTGTTTCATACCAATTCTAAATATGAAAGACTGAGTTAGGCTTCAAACGAGGTTTTCTTCCCATTCTAATGTTCGATCATCTTTGGATCCTTCTTCCCCTTTCAATCAATCTTCATATGAGATACTCTGAATCTCAAGAGATAGCTTCTTCTTCATATTCTTTGGTGCATGAGTGTATATGGTCATGTACATAGTCTACTTCATGTCTCATATAATATGTTTCCTTCTACAACCTTTACTATATATTTCTCAGGGTTATCACAGGCTAGAATAATATCCTTTTGATAATAATAGATAAAGCAATAGCACGGATAATCATCACAGTAGCTCCTTTAGAGCTATCATTCGTGGCTTGTCTGAAGCAACGATAAAAAATAAGAGATACACTACGAAATGAGGTTAACACTCTAATAGTGTTGTGATCGAACATTCCTCCATGGAAAATTGGAACTAACACATGAGGTTTATCCTAGAGGAGGTGTTAGTTGTATCAGGCAAATGATTACATTAAGTATTTACCTTTATATGCTCACATGCTACCAAGTATAATAATTTAAAAATAATGTTATCTCAACTATAATGGTTACTTGTAAAGGGGTAGTCATCAATTTGTCATGTGTACCTTTGAATCTTATCAACTTGATTAATCAAACCTGGAGCCTTGTCCTCAAGAATGAGTGTGCTTGCTTTTCTTCCAAGTCTCCTTCACTCAATATGACGAGTGCTTTCTTCAACCTGTCTTCTGTACCAAGACAATATGCTATCTTGACAGAAGGTTGGGTTAGAGGATAAACTCTATGATCTCAACTTTTAATCCATCTAATACCTTGACTTAGATTTTGACCAAAGGTTATAATGATGGTCATAGCTACAACATGCAACACTGATCAAAATAATGTCATAACAGATAGATGCATTTCAGAATAATCACACCTGGGTTGCATCATTCCTTTGAATGTGTTGGATCTTGAGATCCTTTTGGATCTATGGCAAGAGATCCATTATCCTACAAATACCCTTTAAAGATTAATTGTTTAAACATGTGTGAGTACATACCTCTGACGACATTTGCAGGTAGAGGCACCATCTAGTAGCAACGGTAATGATCACAAACTCTTAATAATTTCAAGGGTGACTGCAACTGGTACTACGGATGCAACTGGAACTGATACTACAACTGCAATTGATACTGCAATTGGTTCTAAGACTGCAACTTAGGGTTTTATGAGGAAACCCTAATTTTACAAACTTAGAATTTTGAAATTCTAATCTAGGGGATAGATGCGCCGAGCTGAGGCAAGTAAGCTGGTGCAGTTAGATTTCTGAAAATCCAACTTTTACCCCCTCAAACTTGACCAGTGGATTTCTGGACTAGTGCTTCTGGTTTTCTGGTACTTTTGGTACTCTGGTACTTCTGGTACTTCTGGTACTCTGGTTTTCTGGTACTTTGTGAAAACTAGGGTTTCACTTTCTGGGAGATCTATCCACTGAAAATTTGCACTGAGGATGCCAAAGTGATCCTTGAGGAAGGGCACACTTTTCTAGATGGTTTTGGGGATGAAATACTTCTTCAATAAAAACCCTAATTTGCATGTATGGCAACAATGACGTTTTTCACTTTCTCTTGTGAAATATGCTCTCTTCAGCTTAGCTCTGATACCATGTTAAGGTTTAAGCTATTATTAGAGTTCTTTGCATTTCACTAGATAATAATAGCATAAGATAGGATCACTGAGAAATACACAATCACAAGAGACACGTCATTTATCCTGGGAAACCCTCATGGGGGAGAAAACCCAACAAAACTTCCTTATTATAGATAACCAATACAATTCCAAGAGATAACTCAAACAAATACAAAAATTCCTCTTCAAAGAATGCGTCTCTCTCTCTCTCTCTCTCTCTCTCTCTTTGCAGCTCTGAAACTTGCTCCTCAAATGAACAAGTGAGTGTGTTTCTAAGTGAGGCACTAGCCTCCTTATTTATACAATTCTGGCACGTGTGGAAGTGTCTCTTCACTGGCAGGGCTGACTTCTTCTTCTGGGTGGTTATAACCACCTTTAATATATTTTGGGGCCTCTTTAATATATTCTGGGGCCGACTTCTTATTCTTCCTATTACAATTATACTTTAACTAATCCACAAAAGGGGATTTGGTCTTTTACAATAGTCGACATGATCAATCTGCAATAGGGGATTGATCTAATGAATAATACCACAATAATAATTAGAATACACTTTTCAGTTACATTATTTCAACACCTTCAAGGATGAGGTATTATGTGATTTTTCCCCACTGGATGCCTGTCATGTTCTCTTGGGCCAACCATATATGGGGAAACGCCATGCTATCTATGAGTCTCAACCCCATAGTGTCATTTTTACTCTAGGGGTCATCTCTATAGGATACCAGAGGTAGTTTTGACTACTGTCCCACCTAAACAGTGTCGCAAGGTAGTATCTCATACTACAAAATTCAGCTTCTTCATTGTCTGTTCAAAAGGTGAACAAAAGAACATCGCAACCACTGCAACCTCATTCCAAGCACCTTCTATCCAATAGAAGTTGGTCGACAAGATTGAAGAAAAGTTCAAGGATTCCTTCTGCACACAGTCATCTCAGGTAGCCCGACTGGTTAAAAAGGTCTAACCTCGAAAGCTACAGGTTCGTGATAGTCTTCAAAAAGCTAAGCAACGTGACTTCTCCAGCAAGGAAAGCAGCTCACCAAAGTTCAAGTTCAGCAAACGATTCCCCCTCTCTCCGGAAAATTTTCCACCTTGGCAGTTTTTCAATAGTTTTTTGGGTTCCAAACTTTTAGGGCCATTTTGAGGCCCAAAACGACATTTTTTGGGGATTTGGGGCCCAATAAATTAACAAAGACACTATCCTGGGCTAGTCAAAAATCGTTCTTCCCGGTTAGACCTTTCCAACAGTGTATCGAGTGCCCCACCGAAGATCGTATCCAAAATTTACGCCCCTAGGAAGTTGACGTATCAACTACCCCCATCGGGGCCCGCAAACCTTTTGGATTTTCATCTTCTGGGGTTAGGGTTTTGGATTTTAATTATGTTAAAAATGCCTTGAGAGCCTCATTGTAACAATCATCTTCTTTCGAATGCAAGTAGCCATCACATCTCTTCTCGGAGATAAGTTTCCACCATTCTAGCGAGTCTTTCACTCTGTATTTTTACAGTCTTTGTACATTTTCGCTCATTAATAGAAATTGTGTATTATTGTATCGATGTGTTTATGAATGCATCTATGATACATTTCTGTTATATTATTGGATATCCACGATATCTCTGTACATTTCTTTATTAAATCTCCGCTCTCATTTTTTGTCGAAAATAATCCGGATCATAATTGAAATAAAGTCACTTAGGGAAACAATTATTTTAAAACAATTAATCAACAAATTATATGGATTGTTTCAAAGATTCTGGCAAATAACTAGCATCCAAAATATCAATTAAGGGAGGGAATAACCTAAAAATGGAGCCTTCTCTACAACTTATTGTCTTATTATACTATTATAAGAAGGTAGGAAGAAACAAGTGGATCCAATCAATTTTCAAATGAACATGGAGCATTAAGTCTCTTCTTGCCAAAGGTCATCCTACAAATGATATCCATGGAAAATGTTGAGACCAACTTGCTCACATTTGTTACTTCCCTTAATGCACACCACTTCTTGACATTTGTGCAAGGGCCA